>KV428109.1:0-94785 GCA_001632355.1 Sistotremastrum suecicum HHB10207 ss-3 | reverse complement strand
GCTCTACTGAAGAGATCGTAGACACACGGTCTACGAAGGGGGGAAATGCTAGGAATAGCAGAGGGGGTTGTAGGGGATTTGGCGTGCGGATAGGATTCTGAAGCGTAGCGTAGTCTTGTAGATATGATCTTGAAGTCGAATGCGATGTTCTGGACGAATACTGAGAGTCTGAGGGGGGATAACAACGATAGATTCGGGGGGGGAGCACTAGCTAAGGCACAGAAAATCTAAGACAAAAGGTATATGAGAGAATCAGCCAATCACGCGATATAATCACAAGACACATGCCAAGCAATCGTATGTACTATTTTGAGAGTCCTGAAACGCGAGAGAAATCGAAAAGAACGAAAGAGAATGAATAAAATGTCCAAGAAAGGTGCAGGCGATATTTTCGAGTATTTTCGATGTAACAGATGGGGAAAAGCCAGGGATATCTCCCAGGGGCTCGGTGAATTATGATAAGAGGTTGTAGCCAATGGAAAGACGCGTGTGTCGAAAGGAGCGAATGAGAGTGAGTCGAAAGAGGCTGAGGGCGTTGTCGTTCGCTTAGCCGTTAGCTAGCCGAGATCTGCCGAAGTGATCGAGATTGAGTTGGGGGCCGAGATTTGTGCGCATCGAGATCCGGATCTTATGATGGCGTGATGGGAGTATTCTGAAGAGAAGAATGATAAAGGAATGGGGTATTGAGGCCAGGCACGAAGGGAGAGATCGAGAGTGTAGCAGATGGAACGGGATGTTGACGCGTGTTTGAAAGTCAACGGGATCACGTTGAGATGACGTAATCGAGTTTTTCGGCCGCGCGTGTTTTCGGCTCGACTATTTGAAGGCTATGACTAATACAGAATGCTACGCTACTCTACACTACGGAAGATGAACAAGGAGGTAAATACGCGTTTCTTGTCAAGATTTGCTCCTTAACTGATTGTTCTGCAGAGATTTTTGCCGCCTTGCGCATTTTCGAACTCGCGAAGCAGACCGGAACTTTGAAGCACTTTGTCTGGAGTAACCTCGACTATATCAGCAAGGTGAGCTTCAGCTCGGCCCGTGCTGGATATTTCATTAATCCCTTTGAATTTCAGATTACTGGGTATAACCCCAAATATAAAGTCGAGCATTACGACAGTGAGTGTCTATCGATCACGGCGAAAGATTTGGCTTGCTTAGTCAGATGTTGCTCAGGCAAAGGGAGAGTCCTTGAATTCATCAAGGGACAACCCAGCGAAATAAACGGAATGGTGTGGTCGTCTCTTACTACCGGCCCCTACATGGAGATGTTGAGTTCCGTAAGTGGCTTGTTCGTATGTACGGCATAATTCTGAGATCAGCTCTTCACGCTCTCAGCCTGTATTCGGGCCCCTCCACGATTCCAAAACCGACACATACATCTTCGCTGCGCCCATCGGTCAAGGCCACGTCCCCATGATCTCACTCAAAGACCTGGGATATTTCGCTCGTTATATCTTCGATCATCGCGAGGCATTCTCTGCTAGGGACTTGGAAGTGACATCCGATCTCGTCGCCTGGGACAAGCTGGTCGAGACCTTCATCAAGTTCACCGGCAAACGTGCCAAATTCGTCGACATTCCCATCGAGATCTGGCTTCAGTTGCTCAAAAACACCGATAGGCCCCGCGCGAACAAATTCTACGACTCTGGGAGTTCCGGGCATACGACTTGGGGCGAAAACTTCACCAAGTGGTGGAATATCTATCACGACGATATCATCAAGAGGGATCTGGAAGCTATCAAGAAAATCCATCCTGCTTTGCGCAGCGTGGAAGCGTGGATGGTCGAAACAAATTACGATGCATCCTACAAAGTTCTGATGAAGAATAACGAGGAAGGGAAAGGAGGAACTTTTAATGCAGATGCTGTTCCTGGTGTCTTAGCCCAGCTTAGAAAGCTGTAGTAGCTGGCCATGGTTAACATTTGTTGTCCCAATATATTAGGCCATTGTCAAGCCAGTCAATATGTCGTAACCTTTGCCGTCACTAGTCTGATGATCTTGGAACGTAGCGACACCTAGCGTATCGGTATCTATAGATTCGTGGAGGGGTGCTTGTCGAGTGCTAATAGTCCGCGATGCAGCAATGTTTGAAAGTATCTGAGCAGAGTGATTTGGAGTCTATGCTTAAGAACGAACGGTCGCAATGACTGGATTGGTATTGTCGACGCATCAATCCTCGTAAATTCTTATCCTTGGTAGTATACATGTGAGATCAGGCTCATTTTGAGCGCATTCCGCATACGAAGCATCCCTAGCAACGATTATCGTGCTATACCAGATCTAATCTGTGTCCCACACGTGCTCGCCATAGGCGCCAATATGTCAGGGGCACCTGCCAGTCAGTGCGAAGGACCCTGAATCGATGGAAGATTTCGATGGACAAGGTGTTATTGGGACTAGTATCGATCATTAGGGTCCGACGTCCGCGAGAATGGCAAGACCCTGGTATTTTACCATAGCGAAAATCTGAATCATGCCGTTCGTTTTTTAAGTTCATGGGGTTTGCCAGTCGACTGAGGTTTGACTAGGAGGTACCCTGAGACCCTGATCTAGCAAAGGTAGAAGGAAAGAGGAAGAGCTGAAGCGAACAACGGCCTCTGAATATTATCCGATCGTCCGCGGAGGCTTTCTATGCATGCCCGCAGACTGGTACATGTATGCTGCTATGCTCATCATGTCATCAGCGTTGTTTCAGACCGATGAGAGCCATTGAGAGGTGAACGGCCGAACCACTAACCTTTACCCAGACCTTGAACTCGTGCCGCAAGTCGTGTACTGTCATGAAGCACGGAGACGGCATGTAATTAAGTGGAGCTAGCTGATGTTCAGACGAGTGCATCGAGCGTTGGTTTTGGATTGATAACGCTGAGAAAAGGATGTTGTGGGCAGTAGGGCTAGCGTTATTGGAGAACATTACCCGTCCGTGCACACGAGGTTTCTGCGAGGTTTGCCGCGCTGGGCACTGCTCCAATGCCACCAAAGGATTTACTACGGCCGACAGACTTCTCGGCTTCAATATTTCGGCTTGAATATCAGTAGCAGGAGAGATCGGCAGCAAGCCAAGACAAGCCCCTTTCTGAGAGAGCAATCAAACCCAGCTGTGAAATTTGATAGATCTCAAGGAAAAAGATAACGGAAGTTGGGAACAGCGCCAAACTTGAGTATGGGATTTACCTATTGGATTCAAGAAGTATTATTAGAAATCAACTTCAAGACTTCAAGCTGGATGCCCAAGCGGTGGCAACCGAATTGAGCGTGGGGAAGTTGTGGACCTTGCACATGATGAGCGTGCGTTTCCGCTAGCTTGAAGGGTTGGCGTGGTCACGGTCCCAGCCTGTAACAACGGTATGAAAAGGTATGGAGTATACCTATCCTATAGGAGATTGATGATGCTGTTGCCGAAGGTCACGGTTCCGAGCATAGGAGTTCAGGGTCCACTTGGATGATCTTCGTACCAGTGGCATGTATCCCGAAAGACAAAAAAGCTCAACCTTGTGGGAAATATGGGGGATGATTCTCCGACGGGGTTGGGATCGCTGAAGCATCCCTAATAAGCTGACAACATTCTCGCATAGCCAAGATCCCTCAGGAACACGTCGTTATAAAACCCGTTTCATCCTCGACAGAGGGCCTTGAAAACGCAAAATGGGCAAATATAGACAACCCATTGTTCTGTCGGTTTAGGAGAAATTAGGAAAGCTACCTCGAGCGCCTACACATCGATCGAAACGACTTCGAAATGGAGACCAACGATTTGACACTCAGATGAGCCAGCAGATCTGGAGATTCCACGGCGCCAAAGATCTACTCAGGAGCTGCCGATTTCGAGCTGCTCATCCTCCTCTCCTATCGCTTTGGTGAGATCCGGCCGTCTAAATGCAGCGACAAATCTTTTGAGCAATCTTTGATCTATGGATTTCTGATCATAGAACAAGGAAGAGGAAAAAGAAGACAGAATGAGCAAGGAGAACTACGCTCTTAATTGACAGTGCGGCCGTTCCCGAGATTGCTCCGAGTCATCGCGTTCACGGTCTAGGAGACACCACAGGCACACCAGTAATATTGTCAGTTGCTATATTGATCTGTCATCTTTCGATTGGCCCGTTGTTCCTGTGAGATGAAGCTTTGGAGAGCACTCGTATTGAGCGCAGAGTTATGGGTAAGCTTGTACCTGAAGTATGTACGGGATGTACCTGGCAGGATCGTGGAGTGCATTAAGCAGCGTTACTTGGCTATGGTCAGATTGGGTCACTCACATTTTATGCCGCCGGCGTGGGCTTCGGTGTTAACAATAAACCGGAGATAATTTTGGCGACGATTGTGAAGGAGGCAGTAGTGCGCCAATGCACTTAGAAATCGTTCACACCTTGCCACTATGAGCCGCTTGAAACTTATGATGTCAGCGAAATGCAAAGTCTGATTGCCATTTTGAGCCGGGGTAAAGATTGAGAGTTTGAAGACAGTCATCAGGGTCACATTCGGGGTTGAATATAGAGCATTACGAGACATCGTTCAGCCAGGGTCAAATTTTCGTTCATAAATGTGAGATTTTCTCGATGTCCATGCCTATAGTGACGAGGTTACAGAGACTTGAAAATGAAATACCGATAGCGTAAGTTACGATAATCACAATCATGATCATTCGCAACAGAACCGCATCTACGGCGATTCCTCCCAGGTATGCAATCGCATATATCGACAGTGCTGTTCAATTCCAGTGTGTAGACCGGGCGTCTCGGAAGAATTGACAGTGGATAACGAGGAGGGCGACCTTCCGAATCTTACAAACGGTTAGGACAACGCATATTATCAGGTCAACTATCAGGAGTACTCAGACTGACCCTGCAGTGAATCCGTGAGACGATTGTTAAATAGTTGGAAAGCCTTCATGATTTATGTTCACGAGGTGCGCATGCAAATAGAGGCAGGGTCATATCGTGGCCAAATGCCACTGTAGGGGCGAATGAGCACACCTGGAGTCTCCCCATGAGGGAGCGAAAAGTACTTTGTGCCGCAGGTCAACAAGACCCTGTTCAATATCACTGATATCGTCCAACCATATTTGAGACTGAGGCCATCACGGACTCTGCTACTCGGCGGATATGTCTGCAAACGACTCTAAGACATTGTTTCCTCACCTTGGTACCTTTGTCACGGGTGATAGCGGCCAAACTGAATGATTGAAAACAGCAGGAAACGAGTCGAAGACCAGATATGGCATTATCTTTCGGAACTCCGTGCAAGACAGAAGATGAGAGTGGAACAAGCGCCAAATGAACATCTCTGATCTTGCCGAGCTAACTAGAGCGTCTATGGCCCCTGACTCCTCAATAAAGGGTGCGCAGAATATTCTCCTCGGCCTCAGACGGATAAGCGCCGATACGCAGACTTATGTCGGTTTACGGCCTTGATATCACCAGGAAATCCCGGGAAGAGCGTCTCTTCGACATCTCTACGAGGAGACTGAGGGTCCAGTATAGGACAGCGTCAGGTGGAACCGCAGGGTCCTCTAGAGGGAGACCGAAGTTGAGACCGGGATTCTACCTGCATGATGAGACGATTCAGTGAATCACAAGTCTCTAACAAAAGATGGGCGTCAACTTGAAATCGCGGCGCAGTGGGCCCTAGGCTGCCCTAGGCCACTCGAATTCGCTGGCCCAGCTCTTGTGAAATTGCCAGTGCAATATGGATCGCGGCTACCAGCTTGTCCTGTCCACTGAATGTGTCGTCTCTTTGACAAAAAGAGAGAGAAGGCAGTGTTTGATGAAATAAAGAATTGTGAACTTTGGCTTTCAATTTGTAAAGAGGGAAGCTGGTGAAGGTTGACCCAGGACGGATGCAGATCGAATTTAGCGCCGTGGATGTTGGCGAAAAAAAAAATCGATCCGATTCCGCTCCGATTATTTTTTGGCTATAGATGGGGCCTAACCGGCCAGCTCCTTCGAGCATTCGCTTTCAAATTTCCATTCAGCAAGTGCTCGTTTTATCCTGCTTAATCAGCTGAGTTGACTGCCACTCAGTCATAGGTGCGAATCCGGTTCGAAGACCTCTGCTCTGACATTGGCTCAAAAACGAAAAGCAGATGACGAACTGGCAACTAGACTCGAACGAACAGAAGGCTCTTATGATTTTAACCAAAGTTGTCTTTTCAAGCAGAGACTATTCCCATGATGCGCCCGGTCGATAATGCATCTACGATACGAATAAGTCATTTTCTTGAGCTAGAAGACTGTTACATATACGGCGCATGCGCATATGTTTGGGGATCCGGGACTCTCAGTTCTTATATCGGGTTGGATCCTCCCTTGAGAAAGACTCATACGCCCGAAACCCCGAAGGATCTTTGAGCCCTTAGGACACTCAGATTCTGCTACCCAGTACATTTCGAAGGAAATCGGAACTTTCCACGAACTCCATACTCAAGTCCTCTGTGGCTCTTGAAACCCGTTCGTAATCTTCCTGGGTCATTGTTGGATGCAACCCGGAATATAAAGGGCCAATCCAGTGAAAAGAAATTCATAGCTACAACGTGTGTATCCTTTTGTCCTGTTATCGATCCGAGTCATGATGACAACAACATACCAGATGTTTAATTTAGAGTGAAGAACGGGAATCCCGTGATTCACTCCGTATTCCTGTGGATCTCCATAAGATATACAACCCATACTTCCCCGAATCCCTGCAGGACCTCGCCCACACCGGACCTGATCTGCACCCCCGATAAGTCTAAACGGGACATCCTGCTGAAGCGATTGATGCTCTCTCATCCGCAGATCTCAATACCCAAATGTACGTCTTCATTTCTTCGATCTTGGGGTGCCGTGATTAGGAGTGAGGGACTCTATGGTGACCTTTCAGATTCGCACCTCGGCACCTGACGCGGTCTGTGCCATGGACCATTAGTACTTACACTATGTCTGATGAACCTCTTTCCGGGATGCTTGATCGCGGCTCAAGAGAAGTCTCTCAGTATACGACTTATTATTACGTGTCCATCTTGCTCCACTTGATTTACGACGGGCAGACTTCACAAAGGTTGTTCTCAATTCTCAAATCGCTTGAGTCCTGTAAAGAGCGCTTGGAGCGATGCTAGCAGGGAACCAAACGTCACTATTCGATCCGCTCATTACGTGGTGCCCATCTTCAGATGTTTTTCTATCGCCTGGCGGAGTCCTTCATACTATAGGTGAAGTGGGTTAATTACCCGCATGGGGCGCTGGGCCTTCGACCGTGACGCCCAAGTACGAGGCTCGTGGGCGATTTGTTAATTCTGCAATACAGTTCGCAGGTTCCGAGCGACTCAGTCCTCGCCGTGTCTCGTCCAAAGGAATTGTGCACAAAACGAATGAAAAGATGTTGTAACAGGGCGGCTAAGACCCTGAATGTTGCTTCATTCTCTCATCTCCACGTCCGCGCAGTTCCGGAATTGCCAAACTTGTATCGCGGTACCTTTTGGTCCCCACTCTGTCCAGGTCAAAGCCCTGAACTCGAGAAATATGACTTCAAGTGCATAGGGGTCGACATGAGTGCCATGCACGACCGTGGCATCCATTAATAATCGCTCCAATTCATCTCGGTCCTTTCGTACCCTCGAATATCCTTGTTATCCCAAGTATCCTCGCCACATATCCAACCCACACGCCGCCGCATGCATGATAACGCGAGGTCATTGCTACCAGCTCCCACTGAATCCATAATGTTCAATTGTCGGATGGTCACCCTCTCACTCCTCGAGGCATGGAACAGCATCGACCCTAGTGCACGATAGTATTGCTGGGAGTGAGATCTCAATTCAATGGTTTTCCATTTCGACCCTCCGCCCTTCTTACGATATTCGACCCTTCCTTTACCTCAGTTATGATGCCGGCGCCTCGATCATATATTCGACATCAGGAGGCTGTTTAGATGCGACCTTAGAAAGACTTAAGTGTGATCACCTTCTGGGGGGAGGTTTAGCCAACCGTCGTTCCATGTGGCCAGCTTTGCTCTTGACCGACGAGTAAGGGTTTAAAGTCTCCCGAAGAATCCAGTCTGCTCCGCTTGAAGACCCTGAGGTATTGCCGGCAGAGCCTAGCGATCGACCGGCGGAGGCTACGACCTTCATGTTTCTCCGCCAACTTCGAAAAGGATAAGGGTGACATCGGGATTCTAAGCGCGTCTTCCATGCCTGTTGCTACACCTGACCGTCTTATCCTGCACGAGACCTTACGACAAGTGGATTGCATCATGCGCAAGCTTGTAAAGATGTCCTTAGAGAGCTTCAGATCTGGGTGGCTCGTAGCCTTCTTTGTTTGACCTGTTCTCGTGCCTATCTTCTACCGAATTCTGGAGGGTTCAAGCCAGGAACTGACTCCTTTCGGCTGTGGTCCTCTGACTGTACTGCGTCAATGACTTGTGAAGATACGTTCGACATAAGAAATAGAGGTCCGGCCGATGATTGAGTGACCCTGACCTCTCCGTCGCCAGTTTCCTTTTCTTGCCTTCTGTTAACCACTCCATGTAAGCAATATGATCCCTGCCAGCGGTGTTCAGAATCAGGAGCCTATACTGCACTTTCTTGCTACAAACATAGTTTAACGTACACGATGCTTTGGAATATCATAGGAAATCCCGTTATCTTGTCACCCTTCCACTTCGATAGAATGGCTTCAAGTTCAAGTCCCAGCAATTTTGACGTTGACATCATCGTCGCGTGGGAGAGTCAATTATCCGGAAGACATCCCTGAAGGCAGATTCAGTTGTCGTATTTCCCCAGGGCCAAAGGGCTGAAGGCCGACAATGAACCGCACTTTCAGGGATTGTAAATGGCAGTCGGTCATAATCTCTCTTTATGGCTTACCACTTAACGAATCAGGGCCAGTGAAATATGGCACGAAAGCCAAGCACTGAACTACCACCGCGCTCTTCTCTAGCGTCCTGATGATCGGTGTTCCCTCAGCGTTTTTGCGTGGCAAGCAACCGGATCCAGGGATAGCCATAGCATGGTCGACTTCCGCGAGCTTTACCGAGCGGTTGGTAGTAAATCCAAGACGTTTTTGGTACATTGGTATCATCGATGACAACGTTTGCCATATATGCTAAAAGAAACCCGGCCATCGTGATCAAAAGTTCCCTTCGAAAGTCGCTGGCAGCAGACAGCTCATAGCCAAGGAGCCAATAAAGGTGTTCGGAGATGGAGAGATCAGATCAGATAACGATAAGAGCTCCGAAAGATTCTCACGTTCTTCCGCGACTTGTAAATTTATTATTCGAGGAAAATCGACACTCGACTTGTCTAGTCACGAGCCACTTTAAATACGCCAAATTGACCATCAAGGACATACGGACATCAATTTGTAGACCATGACGAACCATGGGTTAATCCCTCAGCCTCTCCGATGACAAGCAAGTGGCATTTATACGGTTAGAAGAAGAGACTTACCAGCCATCTTTGAAACCACGGAGGATATGAATGTTGTATCCATATCAGACGTCCGACATGCCCGCAGAGAAGTGCAATGCAGCAGAGCAGTGAATAGTTATAACTCTGTGTTCAAGCTTGCAGCCGCGGCTCACTCGTTTTATTGGGGTGAACCATGGACTTTGTCCTCGTTCTCCGACGTCTCAAGATGCAGGGATTGGGATCTCCGAGAGAATACGATGTCGCAAGGGAGACCATGCTGGAGCTGCGTTGAAGTTTTCCGGTTCGCAGTCGCTTCCGGATCCGCTTCCGAGGCCGGTCGGCCGATCTTTTGTCTAAATGAGGAAGGCTCACGTCAAGCATCGGGCCGGCTGATAGGTCCTTCCGAAAGCGCCTGGAGGAGAAAGGGCGTAGTCGGACTGACCATTTCCTTCACCGCTGTACACCGCCCGCATCAGGTGTTTGCAAGGTCCACGGAACAACTGGCCATCGGCGCCTAGAGGTCATCCAACAAATGTGCATACAGCAAGGCGCCCTTCGTTCCGACGTTTGGACTTAAAATTTAAGCCAAGTCATCGATCACTCATGTTCCTTGACGCATAAGTTCATGAGGGTCCTCAGAAAACAGATGATCTTTGGAGGAGGCAAAAATTTAACTCGCCGAAGTGAAAGCCATGTTTTTGGTAGATGCTAGCACTTAGAACAAATCTCCGTGAGAAGCATAGTAGATTCAGTGAGCCTGAGATTAAGTCCTGCGGGTTTTCCGACTGCGGGCCAGACATGAGAAATCCGCGTTCCAGCCTGAGAACTGGACTGGATGCTGAGATCCGTCATCTGTGGACGGGAATGTCAACATGCTAACCTATCGACCACGTAAAGATCGAGAGCATCTCCACGCAGGTTTTGGTGTCAAAGCAATTCGAAGGCCACTTTGATCATTCGTGGGGTCGAGAAAAATCCGTCGAGACCGCCAGATCACTATGTGACTTTTTAGAAGCAAGTCGCGGTCGTCCGATAGTTTGTCATGATCGCCCAGCGGAGGTCTCTGTACGGTGCATTCGGAGCTAGTATTAATGGCCAGCGAAGTGGAGCGGGTCAAAGGCTGTCCGCAATTGCGAATAAACGTGGAATCCCTCAAACCTTCGAGAAGCATGCAACCCCAGATCGACGAGAAAATATCCAGTAAGCCATAGTCCTGGACCGAAATCAAAGGCAGCTCCAAGGAACAAGCAAACGCTAACGGAATCAACCCACATCTGACTCCTTTCCAGATGCCCAAAAGGATAAGAGACCATGGGTGTTGCGGGTGTTCCGAATCCATCCCGCCCCATTATTTTTGTCCCGTGCGAGCGATGGAGTTGACTTGGTAGCCAAATGACGAGCCGTGAAAAATGACTCGGCCGAGCTGTGCGAGGATGATGACATCGGTTATGCTCGGCCGTCTGTTTGCAATGGTCTCTACAAGATAATAAAGGATAAAGTTGACTGCAGGGATTGACTAGACCAATATGAATCGCATCTGGGATCTATTCAAATGAAAGGTACAATCAGTGCGATCAGTGAGAGAACCAACCCATTCACTCAACTCAAATACAAAACTCGACCATGCTTCGAATTCAACGCATCTTGAGATCCGGGAAAGCCATGTGGATGTGGTACATCTGATCTGAACATGGGTCGTGAATAGTTGGGGGTATAGGCTTCTGAACGAGTGGTCTAGCCTACGAGGGTCATGAGATCGACAGAAGAGACCTGTTCCGCACTGCGACGCACAGTGGAGAAAATTTCCAGGGCGACCGATTTTTTAGCTCGGCCAATTATGGGGCGACCGGCGACGATCCTATGACATTTATCCGACAACATAAACAGGAGGGTCCAGATTCCGGATCGGGACAAGAGGACTTAATGCACAGTGCAGCGCAACGGAACGCTGTTTTAGGAGCTGCGGCTGGCTGGGCTTGGAAGGTGACGAGGCCAAGGCGTCGCGATTCGCGCCTAGAGTACGCCTAGAGAATGAACACCATGAGTACAGGGAGCGAATTAAGATGACCTGTCATCACGAACAGCCTTAAGTACTGCAACACAGGTAGCAAGACGCGCATGAGCGTTTGAGCGAGCATGCCAGGAGTTGCATGAAACATCCGTGGGCCTAGGAGCGCCTGCCTGTTCATATGTCACTAAGATGGACCTGAGATTGACTCCTGATCAACGCCATGCGATGATTATCGGTGAACAATATTCCAGAATCAATGAGCCGTGATATCTCCTATGAACGGCGCAGTGTGGAGGGAGACGATGCCATCGATCGGCCCTCGGACCGAGAGCCAGCCGGTCGACCATAGACATAATAAGGTGCCTTTGTTGCCCAATTAGCGAGTACGCATAATGCATCCCTCCATAATTTCGGAACTCACTGTAGTTAAGGTCATGACTTATATGTATGCCCTGCATCATGCAAGGGATAGCCAGTGGATGCATTACTCCTTGTCTCGCGTTCCGGATCTCACATGATCTTGCGAGTGAAGCCTAGGGATGTTCAGGCTACCTCTTCATCGATGAATATCGAAGAAATGCCGGTCGGGAGCAAAATCCCTTTTGAGAAAATCATCAGTCATGGTCACAGGAACGGCGGAGAGCGGGGGTGGAGGTGGAGGTTAGTCGAAGGAATGGTTCGGATGACCGACGAAGCGCATTGAACACCCTGTGGCGGCCCCTTCCAATATTCTCGCTGAATTACTTTCTCATGTAAAAGCCGACTCTTCTGTAGGGATTTTCTCTTCGGAATCATGCAATCAGGGACTTGTTATCGCTGTTCGGTTGATGATCCAAACATGATCGAGCATTTCGGAAAGCGTGCTTCAACTTCAAGGTTCAACATATAATCCTGATACTATCCTAGCGAACAACAAGGATCCCACAAAGGATACTTAAAACACGCCGCCCTCTATCCAACTCATCATGCATAATCCTGATGCGCCATCAGTAATATTTCCTGCTCGCCCCATGGGCAGCACTCAAACTTTTACGTTTTCCCACATGCCCAAGCGAAGCGGCCGATCACCAAGGAAAAAGGAAGACCCTGCGAACAAGCTTCCTCTTCTAGCTCCATCGGGCCATATCGGTCACTCCGGAATCCCTCGCTTCGTCCCCCTTCCCATATAAATCCACTTTCCCACGGATAATATAATCGATTATCTCGCCGACGGCACGGAGGAGGTGGCTGTGCCAGGCGCGCAATACACGGACTCGGAATCGGACTGATGCGCCTTCCTTTTTCCTTATCGGGGCATAAATTTGATGGCGGCATGACAACTTCTCTGCGGACAGGAGGCGCGGGGCGGGGCGCGAGACTCGGCGAGAGCGTCTTTTTGTGACTGGTGGAGTGTTTGATGGACTGCGCGATGCATATTGGGTGATTTATGAGGCTGGATGCTCTGGGCAGCACAGGTACAGCTAGCCCTGCGTGTGGTACGTATTTCGGCTGCGATTGGGGCGGATAGGCTAACGAGACTTCTCATGAGGTTATAGACGGCTGGCGGCTCTTTAATGAGACGGTTCGATATAGTGGGGTTTGGGGTTGACAGAGAAACTTCAAATCGCACTGTATACGGATAGTTAATACTTGGTGGTGACTTAATACTAGTTGTCCATAGTCAAATTAGATCGCTGCCTAATCGTTCTATTACCAGCGTTAAGCTAGCGATCCATCGAAGTAGGGAACTTCTGTATCACCGACGTTCGATGATTAGCTGACAGGAGGTCGAGGGAATCGGTCGGTGTCCGATGGGTGCGATGGTCATCGTGTGAACGCCAACAAGAAATCGCGCATGCACAGTCTTGTTACAGCTAGTTCAGCCTAGTTGTCTACCAATACGGAGCAAGGCTATTCCGGAAAGATAATTAGGACGGCAGGTCAGAAAATGCACAAGACACACCTTAATCAGACCCTTCCTCTCCAATCCGTTCGGACATTCCACCGCAGTCCTTTCGATAAACTGCGATTCCGTCAACAGCCAATCGATCAATCGAAATATCAAAGAGTCCCATCGACGCAAACGCTCGTCTCAGGAATCAGGAATCAGGAAGAAACAGCAGGCATGAGATCATGGAGATGAGATACAGAAGAGTATAGTGGATGATGAGGATCGTCCCGCAATTTAATCCCTGAAAGTCCGAAGAACCTGAAGACCTGAAAAACAGCGAAGAATGCGAACTTCGAAGCAGCATTTAAAAGACTAGGGTGAGTCCGGAGGAGAGGTAAAGGTTAACTCTGAGCTGGAGTCCGGGCGTCGGAGTCGTCACGGTGCCAATGATCAGCCTATCAATATCCCGTCCTAGGACCTATCGCAGAATGCGATCCTAGAGTTTAGTATCCTGCCTTGACATCCAGAAATCCGATCCCAGAATACCAGAAAAGAATAAGAATCCGTTCAAGTGAACTTAGTGAAGTCCCACTACATCTTGACAGTGCAATAGAATCCCTTAACAGTGGCGTACATCGTACATCGGAGGAGCCCTTTGGTAAAGTCCTAAACGGCGGCGGTAGCGTTGACAGGCGGTAATGGAGCGTCCGTCGTCCGAATCTGACAAGCCTGTGGGCATATCAGGGTTTGAAGTCATGATCATAGGCCAACTCCGAATGCAGGCCTGCAGGGTCGATATGATGCATCAAGTCATATCATATCCAGTCATTAAGGCATCCCACATCCGTGTCGGCCAGAGAAAACTTGAAAAGAACAAGAACGCGTACGAGAACAAGAGCAAAAGGGATTCAGGAACACGCGGGATCGCCCCGAATATAGAATCGGCTTCAGCTTCAGCTTCGGATTCGGAGTCCTCGAAAGCGTGTCCGAGAATTCATAAGAATATTGGATTCTTTTCTGAGTCTGAGACTCTGAGCGCAGGCGCGAGACTTCTGTGATTCTAGTCTGGGGAGAAGAATGCGTGTCAGCGTCATCAAATGCATCAAATAATTGAGTCAGGAGAGTCAGAGTCACGGTCAGGAATAAAGCTAGTAAAGCAGAAAGATGCGCACGAGGGAAAGGAACGCCGTACGCGTACCGTATACCCATCATATCATTATTATACATCTCATCCAACACTCATCCGTCATCTCCCTCGAACCTGAAACCCATCACTCGACCAGCTTACCAGCTTAGCTTAACAACACCCCGCATCCAATTGTGCACCAATTAGTCGACCCATCATAAACTGACGAGGCATCAATGGGCTCATGAGCCAATTGTAATTGTAACAGCCATGCGATGGTACGATTTACGCTTCCGCCGCTCAGCGCTCAGGCCATTCAGGGTCGTCTCGAAGCCTTCTTCGGCCGCGGCTTCGGCCTGCGGTACTGAACTGTATATGATTGACTATGACAAGCGGAAGGCTTCGGCTTCGTATTCACATTCTTTTCGAAATTCGAAATTCGCATTTGGAAAGAAAGGGACTTCGGAAAGGAGGGAAAGGGCTTGGAAGGGATGAAAGGGTCAAGGGAAGGGGCCGAATTGGTTGTACGTACTCGTGCTACATGTTTCGTGTTCATAATAAGTGTGAACCTGATCAATGACTGTGAGCTCGAGGGAATATTTATTCCCGAATGTCGTGCCTTGAAATTGTGCATCGACATTGGTGAAGGCGATACTAGTAATATCCCCTTGAGCGTCAGCTTATGAATAAGAATAAGAGGCCTTGGGACTTGGGACTTGGGTTGCGTTAATTCCTATGCCAGTGATACACGTGCCTTCGTGCCTTCAGTTTCATCCCATGCATATGCAAAGTACGAATCGCAACTCCTGACAACACCCATAACAACAGAATCAGATCAAGAATGCACACTCCATCCCCAGTGGAGTCGAAGCCTCGTCCGAAGCTTCAGGCCTTCAGGAGAAGAGAAGAAAACGAGCGAGCAACGAGCGAAACACATGTTGGACCCTGATATGCATGTTTCCCGCCCGCCTCAATTCAATATTCAAGTTGGCCTTGACATCCGTCGGCAGTACGCGTACCTTCCCTTCTACCTCGAGCGTTATAACTTATGTGAGAACTTGAATCAAAGCGGTATTGTCTGAGGCTTAGCTTAGCCTCGTGTTTTCCTGCTGCCCTCATTGACGGATGGTGGAGGTTAGGTTTGTGTAAGTCATAAGTCGTGGAGATGGATGTAGACCCTGTTTCATTCGTTATGCTCTTAAGTTATGTTGGCGGTCTCGAGTTCTCAAATTCTCAAATACAGTAGATGTAGTTAGGTGGAGAGTCTTAGTTGTAGCCCTTGAGTTTCAGGGGGAGAAGACTAATACTACAGCTGGGGACAGAACGATAGGCGTTTCGCAAAAAAATACAACACACGCCCCACTACCCAAAAGCTCCGAAATTTGCCATGTCTGGTAATCAATTCTCACGTCGACTCGTCCGGCTCCAAAATAGATGTCATTTCCATCCTAATATAGTAAGAAGTGGGGCCAAACTTCCTATTGTATTTTTTTCCAAAACGCCTATCGTTCTGTCCCCAGCTGTAATAGTAGAATGCGAGAAATGCACTCTCGCTTTGATGTGTTGCCTCCTGGCTTGGAGTTACAGCGGTGTGTATTACATGTACTGTCGATGTACCTGCGGATTCAGAATACGGAATGCAGGTCCATCATTTAATAGGGTTGAGGATGATAGTTGAGGAGGACATAGACTTTGTAATGCGGTGCAATTTAAGGAATATATTACGACGTTCGGTATCCAGTGTCCAATATCGAGCATCCAATATCGCTGCGCAGTCTCCGAGTCTCGCGCGAGTACCAGGAGCAACATATGAGTAAGGATACCGGCTAGTAATACCGTCGTGGCGTTCAGGTTCAGGTTCGCGACTTGATGCTTAGTAGGAACCTGGAAGGAACTGCGCCCACCGCCCGCGCTAGTTAAGATATGTCGGAAGGCGATGAAGACCCTGAGTGCGACCATTTTTATATCTTATCTTGTAAAATACTCGGTGAGACCATGAAGGGAAGGTATTGCCTTTGAATAAGGTGGGAGTGGCATGATCGTACAGCTCAAACATTAGCATCGACCTAAGAAGATGATGCGTGAATCGCTGAATGCGCTCGGTCGACGCGCAGTAGCAGTTGTCGTTGCGAGTACGTGTAAGAGTGAACTGAGAAGGTAGGCTGAGAAAGCGGTGCTGGCTAAAAGAATTTGAGCGACGAAAAGAGATGAGTGGAGTGGATTCATTAAAAGCACGAGCAACTCGAGAGGCACGGGTAAGCAGAGTTGACATCCGAAGGCGCCGTCGTGTCTTTGAAGCTATTGCGGTAGTTGTCAAGCTATATACGACGAGGCGTTTGAGATCGAAGGCCCGGGCCAAGGCGAGATCGAACGAGTTGTCGAGTTGTTGAGATCAGAGGTTGAGATCAGGTATCGGTATGAGCGTAGCTGAGCGACAGCGATCAGGGATATGACGCATGAGTTGCCAGACACGGCTGACACGGTCCTACAATCCCATGCTTATGATTGATTGAAGCTCTCGAGGCTTGAGGCCTGAGGCCTGACGTGCTTGGCTGGCGTACGGTGTAGTCCCTGTATTTGTACCCTGACATGTACCAAGTAACTCCTAGGACTAGAATCCTGGCGCCAGAGCTCCTTCGGAGACTCAGGCCTCAGGTTGAGGCTCAGGCTCGAACATTTGATTTCAGATATGTTCTGGCAGCGCGGATACAGCAAGAAGGCGAAGAGAGGAGCTAGGTACGAGAATCAGAACTGAAATTAGGAGTACAGAAATCCCGGACGCGGACGCGGAAAGAGAGACAGACAGGAGTGCTACAGCGAGGCTCTTAGGAGACGGGAGACGAGAATGCATATGGGTGAGTCAGAGAGCGTGTCGTGCTGGTGGGTTTGGGTGGTCCGTGGCCGGGACGCCGAGGATTGTGCGAGGATGGTCGAGCGTTTCGTTGGGTTTGGGATTTACACTAAGGTCCTTAAAAAATAGTATTGAGAAAATAGAGTGGTGAATATTGTGTATATTGAAGGTTCCATGCTTGCCTTGAATCTGCAAGCTGCAATTACAAGTCATCGCAGGCAAGCGACGAGGATGACTGTGATGTGAGCATGATGATTACATCCCCTGATTACAGAATCCACGCACGGCATCTCCCATCCGCGTTCGGAACATGAAAAAACTAATCAAATACGAATCGGGAAATTTGAATGGTATATGAAACTGATAAATGAATAGAGTAAGGGACAACACGCAGACGCAGGTACGCCCTCGTTTGGTCCTTATATGATCCCACCCGCTCGAACTCCTTCCTTCCTCACTCCCCCTCCCTTGCACTCTCCGTCACCGTACGCTCCTCCTCGTCGTCGTCTCTTCCGTCGGCCACTGTTCGTCGCTCGCTGTTCCCTCTAGATGTTGGATGCTGACAGATATGGTTTCGTCTAGCTCACCACCGTCACCGCACGTCGTACCCCATACACTTCGCCGCCGCCATGTCAGCAGCAGCTCAAGCCGTCCACCCATCCCACCCCCACGGCTTCGTACGACCCCAACCTTCCCAACAACAACAACAACAATCTGGCCAGAGCCACACCCATCACTCGTCGCTCAAATCAGATCCGTACTACGGCCATGCAGACACCGCCAAACTCGCCGCTCGATTCGTGTCGCAGCTCTTCCATTGTCCAGAACTCCCTCCCCCTCCTACGAGCGCAACTACTGGACCTCCCCCGCCCGCTCCCCTCTTGCCTTTGTTCATTGCATATTCGCTTCACCGAACTCGTTTGCCTTCTTCAGTGACATTCTCAGCGTTGTACCTCCTCTCACGGCTTAAACGCCGCTTTCCCTCCGCTCGAGGATCATCAGGACACCGTCTATTCATCAGCGCCTTCATGATCGCGTCCAAGGTCATTTGCGACGACACTTACTCGAATAAGTCGTGGACAGTCGTCGGACAGGGCATGTTCTCCCTTCGCGAGATCAACCAGATGGAGCGAGAGATGTGCGGATATCTGGAATGGAGACTTGGTGTCGAGCCATCTGAGTTGGAGAGTTTCACGAGGGGTTTGAAGGAGGAGTATGCGAGGAGTTTGAGAGAGGGTTCGGGGTCGAGAGCACCGCTCGACCTTTCGTTTTTGCCGAATCCCCTGCACGATGAAGAAGAGCTTCCCCGCACTATTGCGACGCCGGCTCCTCCACCTCACGCATCCCTCCCCGACCGTCGTTCGCCTTACCCTTCGCCTCCTCGCTCGCTATCTCACTCCGGCCCTCCCCATCCTCACATAACCATTCCATCATCAACGATCTCTCGTCCCCCCTCATACTCACCCACCACCGCCGCACACTCCCCTACATCCCCCGACTCATCCTCATCATCACCCGCATCATCCGCATCATGTCTTACACCCGAAGACGTTCTCTCGAGCGTTGGTGGAAGGACTGTACCGATTACACTCGCGCAGATGCCTGGTGTTGTCAATATGGAGATTGAGAGATCACAAAAGCCACTGGATGGCAAACATAGTCATGGGAACGGTGCGCATGGAAGGGATCAGTCGAGGGAGAGAGAGGCGTTGTCGAAAAGACCTTGGGGATTCGCGAGCGCTACTGTCTGGTAATCCCCTCCACTCACTCGTCGATGATTCGATGATTCGATGCCTTGTGAGGGGATGCCGGCTCTGCGAGTCTTAGCGCCCCTTCAACTTGTTTTTCTTATTCCCTTGCTTTCTATTTTCTGAGCATTGTACCACCATCCTCATACGCATCCCCTCCCCCTCCCCCGCCTCATCCTCCTCCCCGCCGCGCCGCGCCGTGCTGTCGTTGCAGCAGCCACCGCCCGCCCGCCCATCCGCCCACATCATCGCGCGATGACTTACTTTTATATTTCTCTCCTAAATTTTGGTTTTCTTCTCTGTTCTTTGTGTTCTTCGCATGCCCCGTCTGCCTTGTTCATTCAATTCCCCTTTTCCATTCCTCTTCCTTCATCCATTTTCACTTGTTCTCCTCATTTTCATTGCTCCTCAGTCTCTCTGTTCATCCCTCACGCGCACGCACGTCTTGTCTCCCTCGCGCCTCGTCGGCTTGGCCGTTATGATATGATACGTATACGCTATGATATCGATATCGATAAAGTACACATTCTAGTACAGTACAAGTACATCGCACCGAGAATTGGAATTACATCCCTAATTGTTATCTGCTTCATTCTCATTCTCATTCTTATTCTCATTCTTATTCTCAACTAATACTGTGTGATCTATACCTGAGAGTTACTCGACTGCCTGAGTTCGCGATACAGTATCGATACTTTGGGGTCTCTCACGCTTGTCAGTGTTTCGCTCTCTCCCATGCCCATGCCCATGCCCATCTGACTGATTCTGACGACATACGACATACGACACGCGATACGCGAGACGATACTGGGACTTTGTATGCCCCTGCACATTGAGCCCTGCATTCATATTCCCTTATTCGTCCCAAGCCGCATTTACACTGTACCTACAGCCGTCGTTCTTCCGTTTTCCTGCCGACATCAAGACCGACACCGAGCTCAAGGTCAAGGCCAAGGCCAAGGTCACGACGCCGCAGATTCCGTACCCGTACCTCACTGGCACGCATAGGATAGCATGCTGTTTTCGATCGCGGAGTGTTTCGTCGTGCGGTGGTGGAGGTTGCAGCATATGCATGGGATAGTGCTGCGTTGTGTACGTCTTCTCACCGATTTCTGAATTCTAATGATGAATGACGAATGACGAATGATGATATTCAATCATATTGCATGATCCTAGATTTAGACGGACCAGGAGTCTAGGAGCCTGGAGGCAGGCCAGGGTTACTCGTGGCGTGGCCGTTCATTCCGGATGGGACATCTCAGGCCTCAGGATTGATATCGATATCCTTGCCAGAGCTGGCGCCAGAGCTACATAGGGACTCGAAGATGAAGCTGAAGATGGCATCGATGTCCCTGAGTTCACCGGTGCATCTTAAGGTCCTACTATTCATGTCATACGCGCACATGCCAGTGTGGTCGGCGTCTCCGGTCCTCGTTCCTCGTTCTTCATTCTTCGTTTGGGTGCCATGGCCCATGGTCGATCGACACTTGTCATTGTCATTGTCGTCGTTGCTTTGGCGTGGGTGGCATGATCGTCGTCTGGATCCTAGTCCACCATTTGGATATCTAGACTAAGACTAAGACTGGGACTCTCAACTGGTCTGGAATCCGAATCCTAATCTGAATCTGGAACCCGGATACCGTACAACTATCCATCCTTTGATTCCTTTGACCGTCGACTTCGACAGTCATGGTGCCGGTGTACACGAGACTCATCAATATGCAACCCATCAACGATGCCATTCGGTCCATTGCGTCTATTCATCTCGGACTAGCAAGACTCAACTCGTGATTCATAAACATAAAGCCCAGCTCCGAATCATCAATATCACTCTCATGATAATCTCCTCACCAGCATCAGCATACGCTCCGAGATCCTCAATCCTCAATTGCAAGCCTCGATCAACTGCAAGCTTCAAGCTCAGAGGGCCGATAGTCAATACATCCCACTCCCTCCATTCTCCCCATAGCATCGTGTCATTCATCTCCGGACGGAAGATACGGCCCCTCACCTCCTTCCATCAATCCCCAAGTACGAACTTGCACATCTCATTACCATCGTATCATTAGTTGACGATCCGAAACGCAACGCAGGCATGTAAACACGTTTCGTACCCTGCAAGCCCGAGCCCACTCGAAGCCAAGCCCACGCCCTTGAACGAAGAGCGTTGATCATTCATGGATCACGGGCTATGGCACGAAGAACGCACCTCTAGCAGAATGAAGAGAAGCGCTGCAGAGCGACCAACACGTGTTGCCCCTCTCCGCGTTCCCCTCCCCCTCGCTCTCTGGCTTCTTTCTTCTCCTTCTCCGGTTTGCCTTCTCCGGGCTCGTTTTTTGTTTGTACCCCTGTCTTGTGCGATTCTGATTCGAGTTCGAAGGATATGGATAACGAACGCCCTTACCATGAAAACTCGAGAAATCTTGCGTTCTCGACGAAAATGATGAAGATGACGACATCAACACGAGGCTCGACCCAAAGACGCTGGCCATTGTAAGCGTTAATCATTTTAATGCCTTCGTCTCGCGTTTCAGGGCATTAAGTTATTCATGCTGATCCTTGGATCCCTGTAAGTCCATTGTCTCATCTCCCATCATTCGTGTTCACGCTCAATGTAGCGTGTGTCCAGGTACGGAGCCTTTCCGACATTATTGCCATGTCAGCGAGTTTCGAGAGAGGCTATTGATTGAATCAGATTGATTGAGTGATGCTTCGTGCACGCTCTTTTCGTTATCGTGCTGCAGTTCCAACTCTGTCTCTAAGACACAAAGTTGAGCTTGGCAGCTTGAAACGAGGACGGGCTTCAGGTTTGTATTGCTTATGCAACTGGAGCAGGTGCGGGTCGATGGCTATGCGAGATGCGAGTTGAACTGTGGTCTCTTGTCGCGCTGGACGTTTCTTGGGTTACCCTTCTTGTATGTTCGCTTTATCGCTTCAGGTTCTATGCTGACTTACATGTATTCTTTTAGATTATGGATGGACGTCTGATTCGCATTCGGACTCGTACTACCCGCTCTGGTTTGCACATCTATGTGTAATTCTTGGGTCATGGGAAGTCTTTCGACGAATTCGAACCTAATGTTTAGTTCATTGCTCCAATTCTCCCTATACACATTAATTTTGCCCAATTTGTCTGGTGTCTATTCAAGTCCCGATACCTCGTCAATATCGAAGACCATCAACGAATATATCGATATTCAGGACTATCAGTCCGTGAAAGCGTCCCACATGTATGACGGCATCGATATCCTCAACTCCAAGTCCCAACTCTAACTTACCTCTCGTACCTCGCCCCTTGGCGCGCAAGAAAATTTTCAAGACTGACGAGTGCCGATGACGAGTTCTCGGTATCGGGCCACTTTGATCTCTTCCAGTCATAAATTCCCAATCTCCAACTTCAATCTTAAATTTGTCTCTTAATAATTGCATCATCTTATAGGTGCCGCGACATGCCATGATCGAGATAAAGTGTCCATGTCCTTTATCGTTCTATGTCAATTTTGAGTCGCGTGCCTGAGTTCATATATTTCTGCTGCCGTAACATATTTTCGTTCCCATTCTCGTTCGTCCCTTGGCTGCTTGGCTGGAGGAATATGGCGAGTGCGGGCCGGAAGGTCTGTTTTGAGGAGCTGTTTTGAGGTTCAGAGTTTATCTGTGGATAACACATGGATGGAAAATTTAAGGCCCGGCGCTTGTCTTCGAGATTTTTCTGGGATTTTCTCGAGAGCTGGCGCTTCGCAGTTTCGCACAGCTTGCGGCGCAGCGGGAGATGATTGAACCGAATTTTGCGCTACGCCACGCCACCTCTCAAAACGAAACCAATTATCCCAAGGACACTCGATTCAAGATGACCAAATCATCCATCCAGTCCGTTCTACAAAATTCCCAAATCGGCTTAAGGACCCAAGGCCCAAGGAATGACAAGGTCAGCCAGGCCGGATCTTAGTCCCTAATATATTACGAGCATATATTCGTGCTCGTATCAGACTTATTGGGCAGGGTACGTGGTACTTTAGAACGATTCTTCTGTTCTGATTTCGATCGATCGTAGCGTTTGAGGTTAGAGCAGATCCGGGTATGACAGATCGCGCGGGCGCGGTGCCGCTTTGGCATTGGCAATGGGTCACGGCTCCGGTGAGGTACGAATTTGTTTTGGGAATATATTCGATATCATATTGGAGCGTTCGGCAATCTCTATGCGACTGATCCAATATATTTTATGAAGTACAAGGAGAGTATGTCTATGGAATGAACAAGTGATCTCTGATCTTGTACTGCGTTTGAATGCTTGAGAGAAAAAATGAAAGTGGCACAGGGTCTGGGTACGGATTACTGTTGTGGGTCTAGGTGTACGCTTTGATCTCGAAATGGTAAGTCTTGTCCGCGGACGGCCGGACTACCTGTTTTGTGCCGAAAAGCCGATGGGGGTCCATGTGATTTGGGGGGTCGGGCGATGTAGGAGCTGCGTTCGGTGTTCGCCATCTGTTGTGCTAATCCTCTTTGTGCGTTGTCTGCTTCCGTTTTCTTGCTTGCTTTATTCTGGACGTCTTACTGGGGCTCTTGTCTTGAAATACTGGCTAATATGTCGAATCTGGACTAGACTTGCGATTCGTGGCTTATTTTCTTGGAACTTATTTTCGATATTCGTCTTGCAAGTCGAAAAGCTTTCGTTCGTCTCGGAACGCAAATCCTAAAGCACCCGTCGGTGACCGACCCATTCTCATCAGAGCCCAACCAAATCTTTACGCTATTCCCACTCCACCTCCAAGCCCCCTCTACAAACCCACGAGATAATCAATCCACGGCCATAGACTCTATTACTCTTCGCACCTCTCTCTATCTCTTGATTTCGAACCCTGCATTCCTTGCCTCGATGCTCGTCGATTACCTATCTGTCATCCTTCTTCACCCGAGCATCTTGGAACGTGGTCTTGATCATGGCCGTCCCTGGAGTCCTATGTTCTATGTAGGAAAGGAGAACTAACTCATCCGCATCTTGAAGCTGAGTCATTGACTCGCGATGGCGAGAAGGACTGGATACCGTACCGTTTGTTCCCATTTGAACTTAGGATTTTCGCTTCGCATTCTCTGTCAATGCATCGTGAAGCGTCCCTATCTCTGACAGATCAACGATCTGGCACTATTATCCATCGCAGCTCGCAAACTCCTGATTGGATTGCTCATGATGATCAGAGTCCCGTCGGCCGACCCTTCTAACAACGGTGGTTCTACGATCGCTCGCCTATAACCCTTCCCGCTTCTCAAGAGCTTAACACCTTACCTCGCTATGCACTTATTCGTAGCCTTATGCGGGAGCCTTTGAACCCTGGATTGCTCAACATCGACGTGATACTTGTAATGGAAGGGCTTTGTCACTGTTGTCTACTTCGCCGTCATCCATCACTACACTAGGACCCTGAGGCACTATTGCTATCTTCTTGACTTCGTCACTGTCAATGGATTGTAAAGATGGCTTCGGCAGCTTCATCTCTGGAGTTTTCTGTCAATCTTCAATGACTACTTATTTCATTTGACTCGACCTGACTGGGATAACAACATAATGCTTTTTATTCTTCTATGACTCGATTATCCAAAGTCTAGTCGTTCAACAATGGCATCGCAAGGACTGGATTTTCCCAGCGTCAATGAGTCTACAGGGCATCAAAACACAGAGAATACATCCTAGACGCCTTCCTCACTCATCCGGAAGTCTTCGTCCACATTCTCCAACACCCGCGTTAGATTCTCCAAGCGCTACGTGTACATCACGAATATCACTCCTCCGAACGACTCCATCGCAGCACATAGAAGGTGCTTACAACCCCAACTACAAGTGATTGATACAAGCCTGAGTATGATCAAGGATAATACCCTCTAACGAACATCGGCTTCCTTCGGTCTCGGAGCGCTGCGCCCGGGTATTCGGAGCTATGGACTCGTATCGTATGTATCTATTACCTGAATGCGAGCCCGAGAGGATGGGTATCGTACGTGTAAGAAAGAGGTGTGCCTGGAATACCTGCGCGAAGAAACGGCCATGGTCAGGAGAGAAATCGTAATACATCAATAGCGATAGGGACTAGATTCTTGTGTTTGGGCTGCAGCCTGGAATTGTCTGACATACTAGGAAATACGATGAATAATCATAAGCCACGATCCCGTCGATTTGGTGCAGTGCTTATGCGAGCAGGGGCTTGAATGATGCAAAGGACGGGGATGTAAGACGGGGTTAATGACGATTATATTTGAGAGAATTTGTGGACAATGTACGAGTTGGGATAAGTGGCTTGAGCGTAAGTTATGGCTTAAGTTAGGGTCGATAAGTCGATAAGGTCCGAGTGTACATTCTAATGAAGGAAGACCGTTGATGAGGGCATTGACTTTGATGGAATTGTCATTTCATTCGGTTGAGTGCGATCGAATGGCCGAGCGCTTCATGTAGCGTTTGGGGTGACGGGATGTATGCTGAATTTTATAGCGAAGTGGGTCGGTAACAAGAGGTATGTATACCAATATTTCAACGACCATCTCGAAACTTCCAACGATGTCCGATGTAAGTATAGCTCGTATCCAGATGTGGAATGAATAGATCATGGAATTATCTCGAAATTACCTGGGTAGGGGGTACAGATATATCCTGAACAGCTGACATAACAAACCCAAGTCCGATGAATGAGAAGCGGGAACAAAGTCGGCAAAGAGACGAAGCGACGATCGCTGAGCTATGACCCTCGTGCTGTGCACAGACGATTCAGATTCAGTAGATGCCGATGCGTGGGTATGGGACTTTTGAAACTGACATCGTTCGGCTGAGGTTGGTCGATGTGTATACGAGGACTTATCATAGGTGGAAGCTTGAGTCGCGATGAGAATAAGAAGTATTGACAGGATTGTGGAACGTTCCTGCCGCTGTGAAATCAACTGGAACGTCGGCATATACGCGTATGTCAAATATGAGGCTTCCCTGTCACTGGGTTGATGATCGGTTGGAAGGTCAGGCCCAGATCGTTCCCCATTTGAGGAGCACCAAGACGATCTTGAATCTTAGGGGTTCAAAGTAACGAACATCCGCTGGCATATTCAAAGAGTTGATAAGACGAGTGAAGAGGTCGCTTAAATCTCAAGGGGGTTAAGATGATTTGTGAGATCGTGCGAATCTGGGCTTGTCTGCGTTCCTGTGGTAGCATGTGGAAGATAATCGGATGTGTCGGACGAACGCATATTGGACTGCGGCCTGTGGGTGTTCGAACAAGGACTTGACATTGACTGAATTGAAGCCTCGTCTGTACAGTCTTTTCGGACACGTGCGAACCTCCTGTTTCGGAGCTTCCTTGGTCATACAGGCACTGCAGTTTAATTTGGGAAGAGGCCTTAGGCTATCCATTGTCGTCGATATAGTGTTCAGATAAAGAGGGGACAAAGGTGGGTGTGAGAGATATTACCTGTCTCGAGTCAGCTCGAGAAACGATTGGGATTCTTCATGCCATAATATTAGAAGTGGGCTCTGAGAAGGTGAGTTAGGGCGGCGGGTTTGCGGAGAAGAGTGTGAGAAAGGAACTGATCGTCTGAGGCGAAGGGCATGAGAAGTATGGAGTGTTGAACGAACAGGCATTGGTTGTTCTGGAATATGGCAAGTTCCTCGAAGAACAAAAGATCTCGAACATCAAATCGGCGAGCCTAGCCTGCAAGGTTAACTCTGTTGGAGTATGGCAAATATTTCAGCCAATCCGAAGTCCTGCAGAGCATGACCGGCAGCATTGTCTAAAGACGAGCGTAATTAGAACCAATAATAATCAAGCGGAACCAAAATGCGGCCCATTGTGGGAACTTCGGGATTTTAATTATGTGCTCGCTTAGTGGAACAGGGCAGATTGATCGAATGGCGTGTCGATCGTACCAGTGTCCAAGCATATGCAAGTCTTCACAGCGTGCTGCGCTGGAAACCGAAAATCGGACGCTTTGGAACGGGGTGCTCGCGCCACTGAGTGTCTCATGATTGGGCGCTTCAGATGGAGAAACTATGGGGCGCACGGTCGGCGGAATCCGTCTTGCCGGAGGCGGCTGTGGCGTTAACGATGTAACCGTATGGATTGCCAAAAGTGGTCATCGTACAGAGGGGTTGGGGGCAATCGCCACATGTCTGCTTCTATGTGACCACAGGGCCAAGCGAGGACCTGGTTTGATGTAGCTATGATGGGAACGAGTGATGACGAGATTAAACGGAGGTGCTGATTGATGGTGAGTGGAATGCATGTTTAGAGAGTGAGATGCCAGTCGTATGTGATTATGCTGGTTGTAGCATGAAGAACTGCAGAAGCACACGCCAGCGATGCAAGGCGAACCCTGAAGCGTCATCCATATCCAACGCACTTATGACAATCTGGCTAGTACGACGTGGACCCTTCTTGCTTCTACATCAGAATATGTGCTTTGAAGGCGATCTCGAGCGATACCCTGAGTGCGGGCAGGAGGCGATCAGCGGCGTCGGGGAAGCATTGCGAATGGAAGTACCGAAGGCAGCTCTGAGATCTGAGCGTCGGGGAAAATACGCATGTACGGATAAGATAGGAGCTGAGGTTGGGGAGACTTCGGGTTTGAGATGTTAAGGGTCCATTTGCCTAATTTAGGCTCGCAATCTGATTGATTTGGGAAAGAATGACTTAAGATGATAGCGTGATGTCTTTCCAACTTTGTACATAGACGTTTGATTGATGCTACCTGGCGAAAGGCGTTCAGGGTCGTATAAAGAAAGACACATCCTGAGTGTCTTGTGTATGAAACGAGTAGAAGAACAAGAGGAAATTCCGACCTTACCATGGCAATATCAATAAAAGACAGTTCGGATGTTGTCCTGGTGGCTGTACCGCACTTAAAGAAGTCCCACGCTCAACATGTTGCTGGGCAGGGATGGATAGTGAGATGGAATACTCCGGATCATGTCGTCATATCGCACAGAGAGGACAGACGCCCTCAGATGCCTCTTAAGAGAGTCTGGCAAAAGCCGTGAGACAATATCAGAAAGCCCTTTCCTGGATAAGTGAAAGGCGCTTGCTGATTATGTTCGTGAATGCATGAACTGAAAGCAGATATCATAAGTCAGGGTTTGACGAATCACCAGTGGCGCCTTAAGGGAGGAACAGAGCCAGATTTCCCACTGCGAACTATCTTCAACTCGTCTCGTGGGTTCTGCGCTGACAGAAAGGGCTTCATAGGCATTCTGATCAGAGCGAAGTATACCTTAACGGTCTCGAGCACGTTGGAGCGCTAAGCCATGAGAGTTACCGAACTGTTGCTTGGCTGTAGCGTGTCATGACATTGACCCCGCAAGGCCGAGTAGCGAGCACATAGTATGTGGATTCAGGGCTCGTTTCGGGGTCGGTCGTCTCATAGCGCGTCAAATAGTTAAGTCTCTTGGTCCTCTGCTTTGAATTCAGAATTGGCCGGATGAGGGGCAGATCTATCAGAGATGTTGGTCAAAATCGCGAACCAAGCGCGCCGAGGCGGGATCCGGAGCGCGTGTTACAAGTTGGCTCGGGAATTCCCCTGCAGCATTAGCAGACTAGCTTCAGGGGGCGACGCCGACGAAAAGACAAGCCTCTTTCTTTCTAAAGGGAATCCAATTAGGTCTATATATTGCGCTGTGCGTCCTTGTTCCCTATCATGTGCTCGTCGGCCGATCAGGAGACCTTGTACTAATTAACTAATCAGAACGGCTCGTTAGGTTCTTTATCGAGCTTTTTGAGTCCATTATCTGACGGCAGGTGAGTGAGCTTGAATTGAACATACGCGAATGCAGCTCATCGCTTCAAGCCTCTAGGAAGCACAGTTAAATAGAAGACTATTAGGTCATGTCTGCCTACGGCGCCTTGGTGCGCAAGCCTTCAGCTACTCAGAAACCCACACAATGGCCACTTGATCCTACGCCTGCCAACGAGAAGATAACAATCTACCACCTTACGCTTGAGACTGCGCCGGAGGCTCTTCTCAGGCTCATGTATTCCGATTTTCAGGCCGAGGTGGAAGCTGGCATGACGTATCCACAAGAGGGGGACCTGTCGCTCGAACAGTTCTCTGCCTATTACTTCGCAGCTGATGTACTGGTGGCAATTTCCCAAGTCGATCAGGATGGAAACGCCGAGCTAACGGAAGAGATCGAGGTCGCTCGGAAGGGAAGGTCTTGGGAAGAGGCTTATGTCGGATGTTACTATGTGAGCACCACTACTACTTGCGTGCCCTCGAGACAGAGTGCTGAACCCTTCTTCCTCTTGTCCTTTGTTCCTTACAGGTTAAGCCTAACTATCCGGGAAGATCTTCACACGTGAGTCAAATAAACTTTGATCTCTACATTTTACAAGCTAATCTCATTGTCGCTCTCAATCAAGATTTGCAACGCGGGATTCATGGTTCCGGCTCGTCATCGCGCCAAAGGATATGGGAGGCTTCTCGCAGCATCGTACCTTCATTATGCCCCGCTTTTGGGTTATGAAGCTTCGGTCTTCAACCTAGTCTACACGAATAATGCTGCTTCTATTCGGTACGGCAGAAAATTACCTCCGCACGCCTTTGGTTTCACTGATACGTGGTCGGCAGGCTTTGGGATCGACTTGGATTTACTCGAGCGGGTCTTATACCGAGAGCTGGACGCTTGAAGACAGCTGACGGCAAAGGCGAAGAATTTGTTGACGCAATAATTTTCTATAAACGTTTTTGAATGGCCATCTGTTGTTCTTTTATGGTGGACGTTGACGAGCGCTAAGATGGTCGGGAATTGAGGAAGTCGCAGCATAGAGCGTGAGTCGCCGAAATTGAGCGTTGCCCTGAACGACGCATCATTTACGAGAACAAGCTTACACAGGGGTCTCTATGCGAAAGTCAAGGCACCTCAGTCGAAGTGGTGTGCCGCTGTCGGGAAAATGTTGACGGGACGGTGATGGCCTTCGGCTCCGTATTGCTTCGCGTTCCGATTCTTGCCGCGCTGTGTAGACTCATGCTATTGAGATATTCTGGCGTAGCTTCTCCTGTGTGTTACGTGAGGCGGCAGATCCATCATCTTTGCTCTCGGCCAGGCTTCATTGGTTCTTGAGCTGAACGGCAAAACATCGAGGTCCATGGACTTGCTATCGATATGATCCTATAGCAAGATGGGATCATGGCTTGACAGAGAAGAGTGTCATGCCGGCGTGCGTTCCATCTCGGCGATCCCTGTGCTGTGCAGTCTGGTCCTGAATCTGGATCGGCCTGTAGACTAACCATCACCCTCATCCCAAATCAGTCCTCACTAAGTACCCATAAGTTTTTGACTTGCTACCGTGAGGAGTTGATCGTCTTCGATGGACCTCAGGCTGTATAGGTTCGTCGATGTAGCCTTTCGAGACGCTACTGTAAGTCACAATCCGTGCTGTGCGCCGTAAACTCCTAGCGCTCGTTTGACAAATGAGGGACCGCGGTATCATCATAGTTCCATGGCATGCGATGGACTGAGGAAGAAAACTTTCGTCGTCAATGGTGTTCCTCTCTGACGTTAACGATAACATATGCTTCCCTATGACTTAAATCAAGTGCGCCTTGTACAAGTATGTCATCGATGGAGTGATTGGAGCGTTACAAGAATTCGAAGCGCATGCACATTTCCAGTTGTGTAGCAAATGTATCACCCAGACGTTGATACATGATCATGACAATGGCGGCTACACGCCAGGGAAAGCGTGAGGTACTAGATCGCTTAGGTATGTAGATTTCGAGCATATATCAGGGTCAGCAGCTGTCGCAGATTTTTGGTGCGATGGGTGCACTCTCATGGATATGCGCTGATACATGTAGGAACTAAAGTGTACATGCGAGCAGTGTAACTTACATTACAGCGGTGATGGACCCTTGATGATAGCCCATCTCGGGCTCAAGCCTTAAGATCAGTTTCCCACCTTGTCCTAATTAGGAGATAGGAATGTCTCTAAACGGCATGATAAGGTGACCAAAGCAGCGAAGGTCGGAATTAGGCTGTGTGAAGACTGGATGTTGCTAGTCTGAGGACAATTCACTCCAAGTGCTGCGACGAGTATCGGGGGAGCATTTCACAAGTCTAGGGATGCATATTGAAGCATATGCGGCCATGCTCGCACTTCCACCAGGCGTACTTATCTGGGAAGCCGGAAACTCTTCGAAAAAGGAAACATCGATCACCGAAATGCCCGGAGGAAATACTGATTGGCCGGGTAATATTACAGGGGAGTTGATCTGCTCCATAGCTGTAACAAAGGTAATAATCTTGGGATATAGTTCTGGTAAATTGAATCCACTTATGCAAACTTCACGAAGAGCCAGTGGGAGTGAAAACCTTAAGCTTTACAAAGTAACCCGATTCTATTGCTGCAGGGACCAGCCTTCTCCAGCAGTTCGATCCTACTTCAAATACTAAACGCTCGTCATGGCGGAGAACCCTGAGCTGCGCGACTACACGTCTCGAGATGCCAATTGAGTCATTGGTTCACGATCGTGCCAGGATAGTTTGACTTCGAATCTCCCGTCCGGCTTCAGTAAAACTGAACGCTTTTAAGTCACGAGAACATCGGTTGTATCATCGCGAGTATCGCGGGTTAAGCAGTCCAGAAGACACACTGCAAAAGATAGCGTCGATGTCATGCAGCTTTCCACGTGGCAAGCCGTGTCGGACTGATCAGCATCGATCAGTTCTCTCTTAGCGGTCAGGGAGCTCCTCAGGGATCCCATATCCAGCCAGGCCTCAGGCCTCAGGGGCTGCGGCCAGCCGTTCTTGTATCGCTCTATGTTGAGCTCTTCACGTTATCAGAGCCCAAGAATGGGAGCCGAATACTTCTGGGAACATTGCACGGAACGATTTTTCTGAGATTGAATGTTAGGTCTTCACTCGATCACAGATGGTCCAACCCCTCTGTTGTGGCATCGGCGCTTTGAGCAGGCGGCAGGGTCCATCAAGACGTGATTGTAGCGTATTTATGCAAGGATAGAGCCGAAGATGACATTCTGGAACGTGACTTCAAGCTTGCTCTATGATAGGATACATATCTGGACGCAAGGGAGTGTCGAAGCTGGCATTAAGTAGCATGTCTGATTCAGCGACGCCTCCGGCGGGGTCGAAGATTGATGCTGGTCGGAGTGATCGACGGCCCTGCTCCTGAACATAAGTGACGTGGTGACTAAGCGCTGGCCATGATGGTTCTTGGCATAAAATTCCTGGAGAGTAATGGATGGAAAGGGGCTTTGGAAAACAGCTGCTCCAGATAGCGTAGGAATGCCAGATGTGAGATAGGAGAGTAGCAAATATTGGTGCGTTCTTGATCCATGGCAATTCGAAGCCCGACGGCGGCATGGAATAGCCATATAAAAGCCGGAGCACGTTTCTACCCGAGTACGCGGCTGGTGCATGCTCCGACGATCATACTAAGTACGAGCCGGGTTATTTGCCATGTGAGAAGTCAGGGTCCCAGTTAAGAACGTCGGGTCGTTCTGCACAGAACAAACCAACAAAAGAATAGCTTCAGGACGTTCTTCATGGATAGTTGCTGAAGGGACATGGCAAGTTATGCGCACCGAACGTTTGTCGTTATCGCAGATGATGGCGTCGAGGCGGGATATGAAATATTTAGATTCCAGAAGCAAGGAACAAGGCATCAGAGTCGAATTTCCGACTTAGATCCTACTGAACATCTGAGAGTTTGTAATCTTGCAAACCAGTCGGTGGACTAAAGTTTACCTGATTAAGGTTCCCGACAAATTGGCTCAAGGCTAAGAAGAGACAAAGGAAAGCTCACTAGTATCTTTCCCACAGGAAACGGCTTCATGGGTAAGTAATGATCTATCCCATCTGGGTCGACGTCGATGAGGGCTTGAGGACGGACGGCAACAGAATGAGTGCACGGTATCCACTGGAGAGATAACGAGGTATCCCAATATTGCGCATGATTTCACGATAGCAGTCAATTCTTGCGCTTAGCTGCTTCTCTGAAAGAGTTAACGGCCATTCTGCAATCAAGGATGCTGTACTCGAAATGGTCGTCAGAGGGCATGTGTCTTTTGTTCTTTGTCTTGAACGCAGTACCGCGAGGATGAACAAGTACTGTGAGATGCAAGAAATATTCCGAAGAAGTCGTCGATGATGCGGGGAGCGGGGGACACGGAAAGAATGATAATGACGTAATATTTCGGAAGTCTGTTCTGTCTTAAGATCCTTTGGGATCGCAAGGGCTGAGTTTTTGGTGAGAGCTGGATACTTAACTTAATCGTTATCAAGTGCTTGATCAGGGTAGATTGTTTATATCATGGCCACCACATACTTAGGACCGTCCGAGCACCATATGTCCCGCGATCAGCGCACAGAAATGCGGAGTAGGTCTGCTTGAACGTGCTGCATCGCCGAGGAGGGCACATACAATCTGAGGGTCAGCGATGACGCAGTCTTCCAACCCTATGCAAGGAAGGCAAGGACATGAGTCCCAGACGACAACGTCACTTGCCCTGTATGATTGAATTCCGGTCAGGGCAATGTTCTAGGCCAATTTGTGCCATTCTCGTGTAGCTTCAGGGCGTTTGCTCAGTTCCATGGTTCGGGTGTACTGCCCAGAATACGGACAATAGAGCGCTACACTGGACGTCGTTGGTACTACTTGGGTCGCCGCAAAGGATACACCGGGGAAGGGCTCATTTTCCATTCTTTCAATTTGATATCTGGTCAAGCGCATGCAGGATTTGAGATCATCTGCGACTGGATTGCACACAAGGAAGGCGGAGCAAGGGTGCGAAAGGGCCAACGATTATAATTGTCCAAACAAAAACAAACAAACCCATCTCGCCGAACCAACCTCGATCAACCTCTGGCGGAGTCAGGCCTAGTCAGGCCTCATGTCTGTAAGGGTATAAAACTGAGATAGGATCCAAGTTTCCTGGATTGCTTGTTGACCTCTGCGAAGACTGAAAGCTGCTTTATGGTGCCTTCATACAGCTTCTATGCTATACCACGTTCTTCAAGGCCATCCACTGCAATTGCCCCAGACGGTTAGGCTGGCTCGAGGGCAGACTCCGTTTACTTCCTTCCGATTTTCTTTTTCATGTCTCTCATTCATTAGACGCCCCTATGCCACTAGCGCTCAGCATAGAGAAGGATAGTCTGTTTCCCGTAGTTGCCCGCTTTGAGGGGACACGTCGAATTATGGTAGGTTGCTTGTTCACCTCCGATCAGACATAGTCAGATCTCAACTATCTTCCTCACAGGGATCTTATGATGTCTTGTACAAGGCTTATGGCCCTGTCGCTCGCCCAATCTTTCTATTGGGGATCTCGGATCCGTGGCACCTGGTAAATCACGGTAAACAAACACTTGTGCAGGCATATGTATCGCAGATCACATGCGGATGTCCATCTTGAAAACAAAGGTTTGCGACATTGATCGCAGACTCGTCCGGTTCTCCAATCAGGTTAAGTTCACCCATAATACTCACCCAAGTTGGAACTGAAAGTATTCCGAGCAAGATTTTTCTACCCGTAGACGACTTGCAAATCCCCGCTTCTTTTGGCCCGAATACGCCTTTCTTTAGTCCAACCAGTCCTTGGATACCTTGCTCACAATTCTCCTTCACTCACAGTATCTCTGTCGCCGATTCGGACATGGGGCGACTTGGACTGTCAATGGCATGTTTGATCTTGCGCTACAATAATCAGATGCCAAAACAACCCTTTCTATGATCCCATAGGCTTTCTTCAGGGTGTTGTCCAGGTGCGAGGCCCTGATTCATATAGCCAATCCGGTTGTTAATGCAAGACTTTTACAGGACGTTCCCTTTCTTTCAGCGTCAATTTCTCTTCGCCAGGGACTTCCAAGCCCTGTGTTCACTGCGGCACGACACTCGGTTCAGCTTCTAGTCTACGAATCTCATCCTGTGACGTCACCGCCTTGTTTCTCACGCACCCTGCCGAAACCCTCGCCGCGGCACACAGCCTGTCAATTTCCACTGCGGTGACCATCAGCCAGTGCCCTTGTCGTCTACTGTGTGAACCGCGCCACGTATCCATGCTCTACTCGTTCCTCCATGTCTATACCGAGCAACCTGGTACTTGGCGAGATGCGGCGTGTGCTATGTCTACGCTGATCACAGGAAGTGACTTTCTCATCGATCGAGATGAGCTGCACACTCTGGATTCTAGTGACAACACCTCCATGGCCGCATATCCGGCACACGCTCCAGCAACTAAAGTAGACGGCACGCCCTGTTTGACGCTAACAGGGGAATGTAACATCGGCAATCAAAGGACCTCGAGGTCGTGGCATCATACCCTACATCAAGAGACTGCTCGAGAGTGTGCCAATACCCTTCGTAAATGCGGGAGGCGGTACATCACACAACCAACGCACTATGAGTAACCTCGCACATCAAACGTTTCTCCACCACCCCATTACCGATGTTTTGTGGAGAATAACCATACTGCGCAGCCTGTCAGGTTCTCACTGAGTCACTCTCAATGAGGGTCGTATCTCACCCGACTGAGCCTCTACCATGATGGCTAGGACTGTAAATTGCCGAACTGAGGGGTGCTTGAATTGATGTATCGTAGCTGAAGATATGTGACAATACTTGATCTTTCCTTTTTCCTCACAAATCATGATGGTATGATCGATATGATCCTTCGGCTCGTGTCACGAAATGTATTGCTAGCGAAGGTTCGCAAGCCGAAAACGCTGAAAGTGAAACCAGTCTCACACATATGCTACAACGGATAATAATACACAAGAATCGAAGCTGGAAGGGAATAGATAGTCCGAAAGGGAACGAAGCTTGAGGCATCCGGAATCTCAGTGTCATTTCCAAGGCCATTCGCCTTTCAACAACTTCGTCTTAATTTTGTCCGCACGATCGGTATCCTTTTCTTGAAGGTTAGTCATCTGCAAGAAAGGGATTTCTTTGAACTGAATAAGACGTCAGTAGATAGTCTACACAGTCCGAGACAGGAGGAAAACAGGAACAGACGTACGGTAAGCTCTCTCGTCCGATGTAATGATTCTATCTCGTCGATTCTATCCCGAACGTTTTGAAGTGTTGACTCGAAATCATCCTCCTCGACGACTTGACGCGCCGCTTGTAGCGTTAGCAGAGAATCGGGTCGGACATCGTGGTGAACCTTGAGGAACGGATGAGCAAGGAGCATTGAGTTGTGCAGTATATACATACATCCACGGAGATGATATTTTTCCTATCGAGCTCTTGAGTGAAGTCAACTGATATTCGGTGACGCAGAATGGGAACGAATGGGGCAAACCTTCGAGGAAATCAGGTCTTGTCATGATCTGTCGACAACGCCACTATCGTCAACGGCATATAAGCTTCGATAGTCAAAAAGCCGTGATGACCAGGAATGACGCACGTAAGGAATCGCGGGCAATGGTAACTCTTCCTCTACGTCGGCCTCTCTTCTCTGCTGCCCGGCGGCCTTGGCTGCATCACGTTCTTGCTCTTGTTTTCTTCGCTCCTCCACGAATGCTTGGAGGAGGAGCCAACTACAACTCGACCATTTTTGCTACACAGGGAAGAGAGAAGTATCAGTAAAGCTCGGAGCAGAAGATAAGCGGGCAATGTGGCATCGATGAAGGAAGACAGCTCGGGAAAGTGGGAGGAATCGAGTAGGAGAACGTAAGACCTACCTCATCCATGACATCGTCATCACAATCTGGAATCAGCCCGATTTGACTTCTCAACCACTGCTTCTCGTTATTCAATAAATGATTTGCTGCCGAAAGCGGATTTGTTGAACGCGCCACTTTGCCGATCAAGGATAGACGGCCTCCTATGATGTTCAACGCTTGGTGTAAGATGTGAGGATTTGTTTCAGGCGTTGAGTGAGTAGATGTCGGTGGTAAAGAATCGTGTTGGATTTTGCGGAGGGCGGTGAAGGCTTCACTGGGTGATAGATCGCCAATGTAGAGAGACTGATTCAAGATGTGAGTCGGTCGTGAAACGCGCGTACAAGGATAGGAGGATTACCTGCATGCGATTTGCGTTTCGTCCTAAGAGCACGCGTCAAAACAAGCTTATGAAGGTCACAAAGAGGACGCACGCAAAGCGAAGAAGGGCCAAAAGTCATCCCTGTTTGATCCCCTCATTAACAGATTATAAGTTTCGAGGACAGCGAGTGGACGCACGTCGAAAATACAACCGTCAATATGCCTATCATCCCACTGATCAGTCCGTTTTCGTGATATGGTTCACGGGAAGAGATCCGTACCGCTGGCCGCCCAAGCTTCTGCTCGCTGCTGCAACTGGGTAAGGATATTTCTTCCGGCTTCGTCGCTTGTTAACAGGTGGATGTTGTTGAATACCAGAACGAGGGCACGGCCTTTCCGACGTGACAAGTTGAGGGCCACCTTTTCGACTTTGTTCAGAGCTGTGTATCGACAATGGTATACAAATGAGGATGCCAGAATTGACGATGAAATTTCAAAAACGTACCTCGTTCGATATCAAGCGCGGCACCTCCTGACGAATAACACAAGCTTCATTACAATGAACGCGAATGAACAGTCAAGTAGCATGTCACCTTCTCGCGGATCACGTCTCTGGAATAGCCCAGTCTGCGAATCTTCATTGTACTCGTAATTCAAGGCTTTTCCAAGCCTCAAACGAAAGACCTCCAGATCTGGGTGGGCTTCACAGAACGCGACACCCTCCGCATTCACAGCATGCATCGCATCCAAAATCATTGTCCCTTTCCCCGTTCCCTGGGTTTCAATGGCTACTTCTCAGTAAGACGCGAATAACGAGAAGGAAAAATGTACCTTTGGGCCGATGATAGCGTAGTATTTCCCTGCTTCCTCGCCTCGCATTATTCGATCGATATGGTCTTGTTCTTTCCGGCGCAGATGATAACGCCAGTCTTCTGAGGCCTTTTGTTTTGCGTTCAGGGAGAGGACGAGGGCGGGATCGTACCCTGCCGAAAAGGCGCTTTCGATCTGCAAAAACCATAGTCCGGGTTAACGGAGGCCTCTGGAAGGTACTGGCGAGACCATACCTTGTTTAAGACGTTCCATTTGTACCATTCGATATAGATGATGCCACCTATGAAGACTGCAGGCGTTCTGAGCTTTTTGGTCCAGTATTGATAAGATAAGCCGAACTCATGACTATTCCTGTATGAAAGATGTCAGACACGCAATGCAAAAATTAACTAAGGCCCTCACCTGCAACAGTAGTCATCGCAGCGTCGACTATCTGAGACCTGCCACCACCTGTTGCGGTCGAACTTTCTCCCAAACTGCCATTATCTTCGCCTACGGATTGACCGGATTGATTCGGTGCATTTGAACGGCTTTGAGAAGCTGAAGTGCCACCAGCAGCAGACAATCCTCGAGACTGGACGTATGTTCGGTTCAGACGTCGCGGTATGCTAAAGAGACGCGACTCAAGTTGCCGACTGGGAATTCCGAGTCGTGCAGTGGACGACAGACGTGTTGTGCGAAGAGAGAAGTTAGGAAAGAGGAACTGAGGGCCTGCTCGAGTTGCACTCATGGGTGTCGCATATGTAGTTGGTTTGGAAGAACGACGCCAAGAAAGGGTGCATATACTTGCTTCTGCCCATCTCGCTCCCGACCTCGTCGCTTCATGACCGTGACACCCTCTTTGTGTTCATGACCGCTGCTGTAACTGACCAAAATTACAAGTGTTATTCTCCCTGTTGAAAGGGCTGCTACTGCGAGGCCTCCATCGGTTTTCTACAAATTCGAGACGGCGTTTCTGTTCCTGTAAAGGTCTAGTATCAAGGATATATGGGCACTTCAAGTTGATACGTTCGGGTTCTCGTTCTGTTGAGAGTCGTCGGTCACAAGGTAAGCCCACTACACTCAGAATACTGTGAGCTATACTGACCTAATCGTAGACTACCTGTTTTGCAACACGGAGTCCTGAAAAAGTGACTGGACCCACGACTCTTGCAGGGACGCTTTGCAAACGCTCTGCACTCCTTTCGATGCTTCACAAACTCTTTCACTCCTCACCGAATCGATCCCTGGGCTCCGTGGCGGTTAGGTGACTCAGGGGCTAACATGATTGTCATCGACGGAAACTTTTCGCTCGCATGCCGGCCTCTGTTCAGGCAACATATCGCAGTTTGAGGGCCATTAGGAGAGGACGTATCTCGGTCCTCTTCTAGTTGAACTATCCATTCCGTAGAACCAATTGCTCAACGATAAGCTCAAGGCGAGCGCTCGCCAACATTGAGATGAGTGCCTGGCAGACGCTGACGAAGATTATCCTTTGCCCTATGTTTTCGCGAACCTTTGGATACTCTCCTGATGATGCATCAATTTCGCTATGAGTTACTGTATAAATCCAAAGTGAGCTTCAGATCCTTCAAGTGTTCGTCCTTTTTCCCTGTCTCTGAACATGTTCTGCCCTTTTCTAGCTATCCTTCTTCTCGCCAGATTGGCTTCTGCACAAGCACCTGCGTGGGGTCAATGCGGGGGTATGTAGTGTATGGATCTGCTGTGAAGACGTATGCTGACTTGTGAAAAGGGATTGGTTGGACGGGTTCCACCACTTGCGCTAGTGGGTCAGTGTGCACCTACTCAAACCCATACTACTCCCAGGCAGGTCGAATCACAATAAAACTAGACATTGTCTGATGCTCCCTTCTAGTGCCTTCCCGGAACTTCCACCGCCACCACCACCTCGAGTAGCACTTCAGTCTCCAAATCTTCCACCAGCACGAGCTCAATCAAGACAACAAGTACAACGACTTCGACCTCGAAAACTACATTTTCGTCGACCACCACTTCGTCGACTACGGCATCGAGTCCCACCAGTACCGGCTACACCGGTCCTTTCCTTCAGGGAGTCAACCTCGCCGGATTCGACTTCGGAGCCAACACCGATGGTAGCTACACTGTCCCCAAAGGCCTTTCTCCACCTCCAATATCTCAATGTCAACACTTCGCCTCCGAAGGCGTGAACCTCTTCCGTATCCCCTTCGCTTGGCAATTAGCCCAATCCTCGTTGGGAGCAACGATCTCTTCCACCTTTTGGACCGAATACGACGCCGTGGTCAATGCTTGTTTGCAAACTGGCGCCTACGTGATCGTCGACGTGCATAATTATGCACGCTGGAATGGACAATTGATTGGCGAATCTGGCGGCCCTACCAATGCCCAATTCGCCAATCTATGGAGTCAGATCGCCGCTCATTATGCCAACCAACCGAAGATCTTCTTCGGCATCATGAACGAGCCCCATGATTTGGTTTCGGTCACGGATTGGGCTGGCTCTGTCCAAGCCGCTGTGACGGCTATTCGTTCGGCCGGTGCCACTTCTCAGTTCATCCTCATCCCTGGTAGCTCTTGGTCGAGTGCTCAGGCCCTTCCGACTGAAGCTGGTCCTGCTCTTCTGAAAGTGAAAGATGCCGATGGGTCGGTTGGGAAACTCATCTTCGACGTTCACAAATACCTTGACTCTGACAATTCGGGCACCCATGCCGATTGTGTAACGGATAACGTCTCCGTTTTCCAGGCCTTGGTTGCGTGGCTTAAACAGAATAATCGACAAGCACTCCTTTCTGAGACTGGAGGTGGTAATACGGCTTCTTGTGAGACTGAGTATGTGAACTTGCTCCCTTCGTTTCATAGGAAATACTGATGTGGAGAAATTTAGCCTGTTGAGTCAGCTTACCTACATCAAAAGTGCCTATCCTACGATAATCGGCTATACGATCTGGGCTGCAGGAGCATTTGCTCCCTCATACGTCCTCTCTGTCACGCCCAATTCTGATGGTTCTGATCAACGTATGTCCATCTGTCCTCGTCGCGCATGGTCCAGACTCACTCCTATGTTAGCTCTCTGGGTCCAGGCTGTCAAGCCTTTGTTGGCCTAAGTCTCTTTTTGGAACGACGTCATCACACGAGCAGCATTCCATTTTGACTGGCGAATCGATTTCGTTGTCGTCTTTGTGTCTTTCACTATGCATACGGCTCCTGTCAATGTCGTTGGGCACAGCTAACATAATTCTGTCTGTTACGTACAAACGCTTCTCGCATATCGATTGCAATTACGAGTACTCCCGGCGATTCAGATGTGTCTCCGAGATTGGCACAGAATGGGCTGATCATGGATTAGAGTTATATGAGCTAGTTATACAATGTTACATTTACAGAGACCTGAGCTGAGCGAGGACAGCGGGCACTGCATCCGGATTAAAAGAGGCTCCCTTCCCTTCTTCGCTGTTCTTCAACAAATTTTTAAACGAGCCGTCATACTTCGTTTCCACCATCCACGCCTCGACGCTTCTCAATCCAGGATGAATCTTCTTGATAGCGTCCAAATCTCTCTTGATGATATCATCGTGATAGAGATTCCACCAATTAGTGAAGTTCTGAGCCCAGGTCGTATGCTCCGTGCTGCCGGAGTCGTAGAATTTGTTGGCCAGAGGCTTGTCGGTGTCTTTTAGCAATCCTAGCCAGCCTTCGATGGGAACGTCGATGAATTTGGCGCGTTTTCCGGTCGCCTTAGTGAAGGTTTCCGCCAATTGACTCCAGGAGACGATATCGGAGGTGACTTGAAGATCCTGGGCGGAGAATTCCTCACGATGGTCAAAGATGTATCGTGCAAAGTATCCAAGATCCTTGAGGGCGATCAGGGGGACGTGGCCTTGCCCGATGGGGGCGGCGAAGAAGTATGTTTCGGTTTGAGAATCATGGATGGGCCCGAACGTTGGCTATGAACATCAGATGGCTTGGGTCAAATTTCGCGTTCTTGAGATGACCATGTCACTTACGAAAGCCAACATCTCCATATACGGGCCGGTGGTGAGTGACGACCACACCATTCCGTCGATTTCACTGGGCTGTCCCTTGATAAATTCCAAAACTCTCCCTTTACCTGATGAATGTCTGCTTTAGCGGCCCTGTTGTCGCATCATGAATCACAATTGCTTACCGTCATAGTGCTCGGCTCTGTATTTAGGATTATATCCAGTGATCTGAAGTTGAGAAGATAAGAATAATCATCCAATACGAAGTCAAGTTTCTCGCTGACCTTGCCAATATAGTCCAGGTTGCTCCAGACGAAATGCTTCAATGTTCCTTTCTGCTTCGCGAGTTCGAAGATGCGCAAGCCAGCGAAAATTTCTAGGCAAAGTTAGTCGAAAATTACGACTCCAAATAAAACGCCATCTTACCTCCTTGTTCACCCTCTGTAAAACCATCGGTGTTCACATAGGCGCCATAACATCCTTCCAATGCTCTATAAACCGAACCGAAATCGGTGAAAGAGCCTGTTTTCATTTCGTTTAGTAAAGATATCTTTTAACAAACGTAAAGTGTAGAATTTACCTTGAAATACTTCTGCTCCAGGGATTGCGGCAATTTCTTTGGCTGAACTCGAATTAACATTGCGAGTCAATGCACGGACTGAGTACGGTGACGTAGTGCCATCGGACGTCGGAGCAAGCAAAGCGTCGATCACGGCACGACCCTGGGCGCCAGTTGCGCCGATGACGAGGATGAGTTTCTTGGATGTGGACATGTTTTTCACTTGGTAGTTGATGATTTTCTCGAGACTCAACGTCTTGTTTAAATATCATGTCGCCGCTTGCGTACCCTGTGTGGCTCTACTGAACTCTCTGGAAGCATTGCTAAGCCACGTCGTTTCGGAGCTCTGAGTGCTTTACTGACTTCCTGCAATCCGACTCGGGTTTCAACGTCGTGCAGCGAAAGTTATCGGCTTCATGGCAATCTTCGGTGTCTTCTATACCCAAAGAGGTAATATTTCCTTTCATTATGCACTGCGGAAGCATGCCAACATACGTACGCCTCCGCGTCCGACCGTCGCAGCTTTGAATAGACACTTGGCGTGCGACGAAATCGATTCAGAGCAGGTATGCTTGAAAGAAGGGAAGGGCCGTAGAGCTACCTCGGGCAGCCAATACAGCGTAAACGATGTGTAGATTCCCTGCCCAGCGAGACTCCAGGACTTGAGATTCGACTTTAATGATGAGAGCTCTTTCGAACGCCCATTAACACGTGCGGGGGTTCCAGATATTGTTGCCATTGGCCAAATGTATATTTTGGATCTATCGATGGGACCCAGGAAATGATACGAATAATATTATGAATATCATTGGTAAGACATGCATTACGCCAACAATGGCTTGACAGCGTCGACCCACAGAGCTGAAGGAATAGATAAATCGTATGATCGAGCGGATAGATAAAACACGTACGTTGATCGGAGCCATCAGCGTTGGGAGTGACGGAGAGCACGTATGAAGTGGCAAAGGAACCGGCTGCCCAGATAGAGTAACCGATCATAGTAGGATAGGCACTCTTGACGTAAGTGAGCTGGCTCAGGAGACTATAATCACTTGATCAGTACTTCCATCTCTTCACGAATAGCAAGAACGTACTCAGTCTCGCAAGAAGCGGTGTTACCACCTCCAGTCTCTGAGAGAAGAGCCTGACGGTTTCCATTCTCCTGGAGCCATGAAACCAGTGTCTGGAAGACGGGGACGTTATCGGTGACACAGTCGGCATGGGTACCAGAGTTATCAGAGTCGAGGTATTTGTGGACGTCGAAGATGAGCTTGCTGACGGTTCCGTCGTGGTCTTTGACGTTAAGAAGGGCAGGGCCAGCTTCAGTCGGGAGAGCCTGAGCGGATGCCCAAGAGCTACCGGGAATGAGGATGAGCTGGGAAGTAGCGCCTGCTGCACGGATGGCGGTCACGGCAGCCTGAACTGAGGTAGCCCAGTCGGTGACGGAAGTAAGATCGTGAGGCTCATTCATGACACCGAAGATGATCTTCGGTTGGCTAGCGTAGTGAGCAGCAAGCTGACTCCAGAGGTTGGCAAATTGAGCGTTGGTGGGACCTCCTGATTCACCGATGATGGCACCGTTCCAGCGTGCGTAGTTGTGCACGTCGACGATAACGTATGCACCAGCTTGAAGGGCAACGTTGACGACTGCGTCGTATTCACTGAAGAATTGAGAAGAGATTGTGGCACCCAGCGAGGATTGAGCAAGAGCCCAGGGGAAGGGAACACGGTAGATGTTCACGCCTTCTCCACTGAAGTGGCCGATTTGCGAGGTAGGGGGAGGTGAGAGGCCCTTGGGGACTGTGTAACTTCCGTCGGTGTTGGCACCGAAGTCGAACCCGGACAGATTGACACCCTGGAGGAATGCTCCAGAGTAACCTGAGCTAGTGGGTGTTGAGGAAGTGGTCGTCGAAGTGGAGGTGGTAGTCTTCGAGGTCGAGGAAGTCGTGGTAGACTTGGAGGTCGTAGTCGTAGTCGTGGAAGTCGAGGAGGCAGTACCAGGGAGACACTATGTAACGATGTCAGTAGATGACCACGATCGGTATCGACATTAGGCATACCTGAGAGTAGTACGGGTTGGAGTACGTGCAGACCGAACCGCTAGCACAAGTGGTGGCACCCGACCAGCCAATACCTTGAAAGGAAGGTCAGAAAAGGTGCTATCGCAAGTCTAAACGCTAAGACTCACCTCCACATTGACCCCATTCTGGTGCTTGGGCGGAGACGGTAACGGCAAGGAGAAGAATGGCTGTCAAAGACTTGAACATTTTTAAAACGCGGGACCCGGCGAGGATACAGAACAGCCTACTCACCTCATCGTTTTATACGTCTCTCGAAGGTGTATTGTCCCATCGAAATTTTGAGAGAGGACGCAGATGACCGCAGAAACGTAGGGCAAGGATAAACATCGCCAGCGTCGGCCCAGCGATGTCGCGCGCCCTCCATGAGCAGATAATTTTAGACCAACTTCCATGAAGACCGTCGCTCGAGAGGACCGAGGAACATCCTGATTTAGAGGTTCTCTAATTGCGACATGCTCCTCTATGTCGCCTGACCTGTGACCGGCATCCGAGCGAAAAGCAACCGCTAAAGGCTTCTATGATCTCATGCTGCAAGCTAATCACGTCCTCGCCTTTCGGATGGGTGTTGATCGAATAATGCAGGCTGAAATTCATGCGAAACGTCGCCTGATCTCAGAGCATGATGTTCTGAGATCGATTTGACTTCGGTGGCTTTTGCCTCGACTCTGCGGCTGGCTGTCGATTGATCAAGTCTCGATTAAATGCCTCTGTGTGCACATAATACGACTCGATTGAGCTTGCCACTGGAAAGCAGGAAGAGAACTCATGGTCGAATGCAAGAGGTTGTCAAGTTTCAAGCTTGTTGTGCGCGAGGTTGCGATGAAGCACGATCGGCGCTAGAAACGTTCAAACTGCTTTACTCCGCATCTGCATCACTTTCGGGAGAATTTGGTCAACTGATAAATAAGGATAGAGAGGCTATTCGAAGATATATAAAAATGATGATGGATGAACTATATGTATCCGAGAAACGTCCTCCAAAGGTATAGCTCAATGCATTGAGTCACGAAAAAGCTGGACGCATTTATGGATTAGGTTCCGGCTGACAACGAGGTGGGGCCGTCAAAACCACAACATAGGAAGGTAGCTGGTGGAGATGATGGAAATAATTGAAATGTTTCCGGAGTACATGCTAGGGACAGGCCGACTGATTCGATTCGCTTGACCGACTTGGGGATATGGTATAAGCTTAGCCAATCATCATACCATCGTTTGCCTCTTCTTGGAGGGGAGAGCGGTAGTCGTCAGATAGAGTATTTGGTAGCAAGATTGTTCCAGTGTTTCGTCACCGAGATAGCGATCAGCTTAGAAGAGGCCAATAGTCATTCGACTGAAATTTCAGAAAGTTGTACGTCCAGATCGCCGCTACGACATCGACGAGAGGTGAATGACCGCCAAACATGCCCTGATGCCTACGACACAGTTCACTGACAAGAATAGGCAATAATAAACGAGAATTTCGATCTCTCGGAACCTTGGAGATCAAAGATTTTGAGTTGACAGTAGCTTCGTGGTGCAAGCATCATTGTAAGGATCTCCGTCCAATGGCCAGTCCTCGAGTCAATTCAGTTTCAGCTGCTAATCGAGCTTGACGAGAACGGCGATCCTTTCGAATAGGACCCAGAGCGAAGAAGACACAGCAGCGGTACTAAATCTTCGCCATCGCACGTATAGTAGCTTAAGCTATGCAAGACCACTCTGAGCTGAGCTTTGGGTGCAGGCGGTCGGCCAGCCTAGGGGATTGGGTGGCATCGCAGTCAAGACAGTATACTTGGTCTCATTGTCTCCATGGTCCACTGTCTAGCAGATACAGCTCACGACTCGTGATAAGCCGTCTCAAGTTGTCAGAATGTCAAAGGACAAGACTGATGGTCGGATCATCCAAGTGTCAAGTTTCCAGGATGTATCGATGTCGTCGAAAGAAAGAGGCTATCGGAATCGGAATCGGATGTCATTCGTTCGACTTGAGAGAGGCCCATACAAATTCGCGATGCTGAATAGATATGCTTATTGATAATCACAATACAAAACTGTATGTACGTAAATGCAAGTGCGAACAGCGATTTTGCAATGACAAGGAGTTCATCGTCAGATCTCCCACCGAAACCGAATAGTTTACAAGTTGGGCTTGACGGCCTGGACCCATAAGGCTGTAAAGACGAGTTAGTTATAGGGACTAGGGGAGGGGAGGAGGGAACGTACGTTGGTCAGAGCCATCGGAGTTGGGGGTGACGGAGAGGACGTAAGAGGTGGCGAAGGATCCGGCGGACCAGACGGCGTAACCGATGGTGGTAGATGAGTGAGCCTTGATGAAGGCAAGCTCGGAGTTGAGGCTATAACACATCCAGTTAGCATCATCCTCAGCCTCATTTAAAAAATCGGAGGACTCACTCAGTCTCGCAAGAAGAAGTGTTGCCACCTCCAGTCTCGGAAAGGATAGCCTGTCTGTTTCCATTCTGCTGGAGCCAGTTAACGAGAGTCTGGAAGACGGCAGTGTTGTCGGTGACACAGTCAGCGTGAGTTCCGGAGTTGTCGCTGTCGAGGTATTTGTGGACGTCGAAGATGATCTTGCCAACGGTTCCATCGGTATCCTTAACCTTGAGGAGAGCAGGGCCAGCTTCGGTGGGGAGAGCCTGAGCGGATGCCCAAGAGCTACCAGGGATGAGGATGAGCTGGGAAGTAGCTCCGGCTCCACGGATGGCGTTGACGGCAGCCTGGACTGAGGTAGCCCAGTCGGTGACGGAGGTAAGATCATGAGGCTCGTTCATGACACCGAAGATGATCTTAGATTGGCTGGCGTAGTGGGCAGCGAATTGACTCCAGAGGTTGGCGAATTGGGCGTTGGTGGGGCCTCCTGATTCACCGATGATAGCGCCGTTCCAGCGAGCGTAGTTGTGGACATCAACGATAACGTAGGCACCGGCCTGGAGAGCGGCGTTGACGATTTGGTCGTATTCATTCCAGAAGGTGGAAGAGATGGTGGCACCGAGCTGGGGCTGGGCGAGCTGCCATGCGAAGGGGATACGGAAGAGCTTGACGCCCTGGCTGGTGAAGTGCTGGACCTGGGAGATGGGGGGAGGAGAGAGACCCTTGGGAACGGTGTAGCTTCCGTCGGTGTTGGCACCGAAATCGAATCCAGCCAAGTTCACACCAGGGAGGAAAGCTCCGGTGTAACCAGTGCTAGAGGGAGAAGAGGAGGTAGTGGTGCTCGAAGTGGTAGTGGTGGATTTGGTGGTTGAGCTGGTGGTAGTGGAGGTGGTAGTAGTCGTGGATCTGGTCGAGGTGGTGGTGGTAGTAGATCTGGTGGAAGACGAAGTGGAAGTTCCAGGGAGACACTACGGAGCAACGAAAAATTAGACGTCGTTGAGAACATAGGGATGAGGTGAAACTGACCTGAGAATAGTACGGGTTAGAGTACGTGCAGACTGAGCCGCTAGCACAGGTGGTGGAGCCGGACCAGCCAATACCTATTCGAAGAACAGAAGACGGTCAGAAATAGATCGAACGAGCTCCCAAAATAAAACGAACCGCCACACTGTCCCCAGACGGGGGATTGAGCGTTGACTGCAACGACAACGAGGAGGAGAGAAGCCAAAGCCTTGAACATTTTTGACGAGGGGGTGAACCGGTTGGAGGGTGAAGAGACTGAGAGCTCAGGTTCCAGATTTTATACCAGCATTTCTTAGAGACCTCGATCGTCGAAAGGAGCTCATAATGGTCGCAAAAACGTAGGTAACGGGATAAACGTCGCCAAAGTCTCCGAGAGAGGCTGATCGCGAGGCTCTCCAACCGAAGAAGCTCCTGAAACAGGCTAACGTGATCGCCTGCCATCCGACGGAGCACGAACAGGGTATACTCGTGACGACAACCTGTCTCAGCCAAGCAGAAGCACTAGTGATGTCCAGCAGCGAGAGGGTGCGTGTCTTCAGCATTTGATTCGTTCATTTCGACTATTCGCGCCGACAGTAACAGCATCCAGTTTGTCCTCCGACGACGACGAGCGCATTAGAAAGCTTGATGAAGCCGACAACGACCCGCATAAAGCACAACGTATCGGGAAAGATCTGGCGACCGGAGCAAGGCAAAGAGGCTTTGAAAGACCATCGTGACTGTCGGGCGCCGCCTTGGTCGTCATTCTCGGAAGTCGACGACGGCTGTTTCTCCACCCAATACCATCCTGATCTCAAATGCTTCTCTCATATTTTCGCCGCCAATTCTGAAAAGAAGCTCAGCGGTCACTGCTCTTGGCGAGTTCTTCCAATTCAGTCAAGTCTCGAAATTATGCCCTACAACTGCACCTACAAATTTTTACCGGTTATTTTGCCCTTGCTATAGGCTCCATCTCTCGGGCCCAATTGCGCAATCATCTCTGGCTGTCTCAATCGTTTTGCACTCTTTGACATGATATCCCCGCAATCGGCTTAACTTTTCCGGAATATTTACCCTTGGCGTGACTCTAAGCAGCCCTCTAATCTTCTGTCGGAGAGATGCAGGACGACAGACGGCAGCAAATCTCCAGGGTGTTCAATCTCATTGTCAAATTACGTCGTTTCCAACATCAAGCTCGTCAAAACTTACCAAAACTCCGCCCTCTTCAATGGCAGACGTCATACCCAGTAAACCGCTGAATTTCAAGGCAGTTCCGCGACGAAACCGACCTGTGCGGCTGCTCTCCAGTGGACGTACTTCGGTCGTCGCTCTTTTCGTTCTCTCAGGGCGACATCCATTTCTTTTGCATGACGCTCTTGGCTTTTGTGTGAACCTCTTGCTTTGACAGGCGGTTTCTGACGTCTTTTCTTTCACCAACGTGTGTCGTCCTCAGCTATGTCGTAGATCTACTCGTAGACCAGAGCTCACGGCGACCAAGTATCGACCTTCATCAAACTTTCCTGTTGGACTTGGAGGCGCGGAAAGCTGGAGCTTGCGAGACTGGACGTCAAGTATCACATCAGTCTCCCACAATAACAGCCGCATATGTTCAAATCTTGAAACTAAACAAGATGTTATACGAGGAGTTGGTTAAGACCAACTAGGTCAAAAGATGTCGTCTATCAGTGCTACATCGCGATAAAGTACAAATACAGGAAATAATAAATACATGCGTGCAGTCTACATTATGCAGGAAAATGCCGTAGCGATCTATACAGTAACGCTATCGTCTTTTGGTATAGGTGCTGGACTTCGTGGCGGAGAAGGAGGCGGCGTTTGCACTTTATCCAGCACCTGTGGTTGCGCGATGGATCCATTTGTATGAGGCTGGCGGTTACTTGAGCTCTCTCGGATCGCGGACTCATATATGGCGCGTATGCCAGGGTGGGAGCGTAGACTTGAGTCGATGATGAGATCCACGAGACTATCTGCTAGATCGTCTACTGTCTTTTGGTCTGCTAGGACCTTTTCGGTAGAGTTTTGATCTGATTTGAATGCAAGCATAGTCTCCTGCAATAACCGCGTAGCTTGTCACATGGTAAGCACATATTATATAAAAGTTCAAGATGAATGAACGTACTCGCATCACTGATATTCTGACTGAACACAGCGGTTCTATTGAGTAGAGCATTTGTCACGGATGCATTGTCTGCGGCTCCCGGTGGGAATATGTCGGGAAGGATGTGGGTGATTGCGAGCGACATGGAGATGTAGACTTGATGAAGTAACAACACATGTTGATACGTCACTCGTCCAGGGAAGAAGAAAGAAAGAGGATAGAAACCCCTCGATCGAGTAGTTAAACGAAGCTCAAATGCTTGAGCACTTGCCAGTAAGAGATAACGCCACTGAAAATAGGTGAGACCATTATCGATGAGCGCAGAAAGGAAAACGACGAACAAATGATGAAGGGGATCTTTGGAAAAAGTCGACGACGAGAAGGAAGATAAGCGAGCCGCCGTAGAACATAGCAGCCTGTTGCTGCCCCGTCCACATGTAATCGGTGCGGGTCGCGAGTTTCCAGTTCAACGCGTCTTTACCGAATCTTGTAGGAGATGTAAGCCGTATTTCCTTGGAAGATGGGGAGGTCATACCTATCATAAGCGTATCTCTTCAGCGGATCTTTAAGCGCCTCATACGCGTCCCGAACCGCGATGAATAGTTCCTCTCCATCACGACCGACATGATCCGGGTGATTTCGTCTTGCAAACCGTCGGAAGGCAGCTTTGAGTTCATCGTCGTTCGCATTAGGCGAAACACCAAGAAGCTCATAATAGTTCGGTGGAAGAAGACTTGAAGCATCTTCGAAGGAATAGAATAGATATGCAGTGATGACTGCCGCGTGTGTCCATCTCCAGTGAATGGCGTATTGGGGTGTTCCAGGTGCCGGAGGTTCGCGGCCGATATATCGCAGGAAGGAGTGGAATATGGCTAGGCATTGACGTGTTGCGAATGTGGGGAGGAGTTGCCAACAGAGAAGGCGGATTATGGCTGACGCGCCTGGGTTCGCCGTAACTCCAAACATCTGTACCAATAAAGTTTATCAGCATATGGAAATGACGAAGAGACAGAAAAGGAAGTGGTCAGGGGAGCTCAAAGGCTCGAAATGTGATCTCTTTTTCTGATGATCGCCAAGCACCACTCCAGCCCACGCTCGCTTGCTGTAAGTGCACCACCACTCATCGAGCCATCGATCTTGAGGCTCGATAATGTAAAAAGATACACGATATCTGTATCGCCCGAGAAAAACCCACTTCTGAGACCACAAAGCACGAACGGCTTTTTGCCTGCTTTGTTTGGCGTCTTCGACGACCCGCAACTCATAACCTGCAACAAGGGATACGAGAGCGGAGAGATGTAGGCTAGGCCTTTACTAATCTTCCTTTGAATTCGCGGAAGACTAGTCTAAGTTGAAAAGCCGCGTAGGTACGCATGCGTGAATATTTGTCCTGCCTTACGATGCGCTGCGTTGGTTTCGAGCAAAAACGCATAGAGTGAAGGACAAAAGCGAGGCGGGGTGGAGAGATGCAAGGGTCCCGTAGAATCGACCCTTTTACTAGAGAGACATCCTTGGTCCGGAAAACAAGGGACAATGACTCACTAGTTAACTGAAGGTGGCCAAATCAGTCGTTGGATCACAGTAGTCGCGTTCGCCAGCAGGTATGATGATGTAGGACAACAAGCACAAACACAGTTACTACGTGACGCGACGTCATGTGATTGCCATTTTTCTTTTCAAAAATGTCAATACCGTCGGTCAAGTGCCAGATTCTGAATCAAACGCCATGGATAAGCAGATTCATGTTCGCTTCCTGATTTGATTTTTTTTTCTTTGATTTTTAGCTGCATTTCTGGCCGTTCGAGTACTCCCGGCGTTTCCCGAGATACATTCCTTCTTGATTCCTCCGAGCGAAGCTTCTGCAGTCTGCCAACGACGAAAACGCGAAACCTGATAGGCGTAGGGCTGTGAATACTCTGGTGTTTAGCTCTTTTCTCCTAATTAGCCTCAGAACATTCGTCTCTGGCACTTTGTCTCGACAGACGATCGTGAAGCCTTTGAACGGCAGTCTGATCAAGAGAGTCTGATAGTATTCAGTCAAAATTGCGAAGCAATCCCGGTCCCTGTACGGTGGCTTATACTTGGAACTCGTCGACAAAACCTTTGAAAGGAGCTAACTTTAAGCAGGACCTCTTCGTTAAATCTACCACCGGCAGGTCTTGGGGCTAGACTCGTGGTCGAGCTTCCCAACCTCATCAGACTTCGGGCACGATACAATACCTGAGCAAAATGACTGTGCTGGGAAAATTGCCTCTCTATCTCTCCCATGAAATCATGCATTGACTTGGGTTTTGACGCCTCGATTCTACTAATCAAATGAAAGAGAATGAGGTGTTCTCACCTCCTCACGAAGCCAATTTTCTTGTCATATTTCCAATCGGAATTGAATTTGTCGACGGCTTTTCAAGAGCTCAGGATCTACGCGCACACAGTACCTCAAATTTCGAGGGCTGTGGTCCTTATCTATGTTCTTATACTTCTATGTTTCTGAACGCACAGTCATGTGTTGCTGGCATCCCGAACGTGGTGTTTTCGACGACGAACGTCCTCTGCACAGCCATCGGCCATGACAGCCCAACAGTCTACATGGAACGTCCTCTGGTGCTCAGTCTCTCCGCGTGACTATGTCTCCGCTGTGTCCTAACCTTTGTCTAAGATAAGTTTCTATGAGGTATCTACAATCAAACAAAACCACGGACAGGATCCCCGGCCAGGACTGGTCTGGAATTCTCCTCTGTATAGTCTAATCAGAATGGTGCCTAGAATCTCGTCATCAGGCCTTCACATCGAACCTATAAGCTGTGCTCTCGCCGACATTCTCAATAGCCCGGCATGCTTATCATACCACCCTCTCCATTCATCGCAAAACATCGCAAAAACTAAGGATGAAGCAAGACCTGCCGCTTGCCTTCTTCCGTCCTCGAGCCTAGGATTTCAGACCGACTTGCTCCAACTGGCGTATGGGGTACGGTTCGGCACGGCCTCGTACTGAATGTGCTCTCTCATCTGATCAGGAGGGAAAAGGCATGTGATGTTTGCTGCGCCGTTCGGGGCTGATGCTCCTGACCAATACTGGCCCTCACCTCTGTATAAATGAAGCCTTGAGGTCCTTTTGTCGACAACCATCCTCGTAGCAAACAAACTGTGATCCTATGACATTGTACTCTCTTCGCCGTTTCTTTCTCTTGTACTCATTCGTGTTCATGGTAAGTCAATCTCGTACTTAGAAATTGGAGCCACATCCTGACTGACATGGTGTACGCAAAGATTACATGTACAGAAGCCAAGGTAAAGCCGTCCACTTTCCCAGGATTCATTGGGCTGAACCTCTGTCCAGCCTGCCGACCCTTCCCCTACGACTACACCTCCCCCAACGACTACAACCAGCATCACAACGATCACGGAATATTGTACAGGCGTCATTGGAGACCCGCAAGGTGACACCGTTTGGCTCTGCGGCGGACCAGGCTACGGACCCGTGGGTTTCTCGAGATAATTAGCAGGACTCGACTATTCATTGATGGAATTTTATTGCGATTTTAGACGAATGCGCCACAGACCTTGTATGGCCAATGTGGTACGCAATGCTTTGGTTTTTCACAACTGACAAGCACTCACCTATTCTTATAGGCGGCCAAGGATATACTGGCCCCAGCGTTTGTGCCACTTCACTGACATGCTCTGCGATTGCGCCTCCATACTATTCTCAAGTACGTCGGGATTTACTTTGGAAGTGTGACTTGAACTCACTGTTGCAATCAGTGCCTTCCGACCCCTAAGCCGACGTCGACCTAGTGAGACTAGCATCATATTCATTCTTATATTCTATCGGTCAATGTTTCCACGTTGCGATGACTGATACTTCATTATGATAACAAACATCGATGATATTTGTGAACCCGAGTCATACAGTACTGTACTACCTCAAGGTCATCATCGCCCATGATGCATGATGTCCTGCAACGGGGACAGATAGCCCAAAAGACATCTGCTGTCTCTGAGCCTTATGCGAATGTGGTTAAAACTTGAATGGGAATTTTCAGAGCAACCAATGAGCAGTGGAGGCTTACATAATGCTAAAAGTGGAAGCCTGTTTCCGGATTCCGACCTCTGGTCCCTTTCCATGGACGTGCAAGGGGGAGTGTCTACAGCAAAGACACCGCGTAGCAGATGTCTTACTCTGACCCAGGCACTCCAAGTGGGATGAAGAAAGCGTTGTCCGTAGAACTGAAAAACTCTGTCTGGCTTTCGATGCAAATCCTGGACAATGTGCTTCCCGTGGACCCGATCTTTCTGAAGGATGTGATGGCATCATGTAAACGTGACGCGTTCTACATCGCGGAGAGACTGCCTCGCATCAGATTGGACGGACACAGTCATCTCTCGGATTGGCCCACGGCTGGTGCACAGGAGAGTAGCCATTATGGTCCCTTATCCGCTCTCCTCAATGGCGTTCTGAAACTCGCTCAAGACCTCATATCTCGAGCAAAACGGAAGATTTACTTTCCCGATATCACCTGCGCCAATTATGATCGAGAAATGCCACTGCGTCATGTTGGAGAAAGAGGCGGGGAACTCGAAGGCTCCCGGAACGCTCTGAAACCCGATCTCCTTATGTTTTCAGGGGAACTACCCTCGAACAAAGATTTTTCGTGGTCTCTAGTTGATGTCTTCATGGAAGCCAAGGATGACTGGCCCGATCTCCTGTGGCAAGCAGCAACATATGCTGACTGTATGTTTGCTGTGCCAGTTACCCCGATGCAAGTCTATCGACGATTTGTCATGGCTTTGTTGTTCAATCACAAGACCATGGAATTCAGCTTCGCTTGCTTCCATCGCTCCGGATGTACAAGAACCCCACCCATATCTTTGACGAGCCACGAGGGTTTCGACCGATTGATTCGAGTTCTTGTCGGTATCAAGTCAATAGCATCCATGGAGGCTGCTGGGTACGATGAGTCTGCAATGTCGGGTCCACTCCTCAAAAATCACAAGTTTGGAAAGGTCATTTGCCAACGAGAAGGCGTGTCTGGAAGAATGACTAACGTCACACGACGGGCACTCAATGAACACGACTTGACGCCTAACGAGGATTCTGACAAGCAAGTCGACGACATCACTGCCACCATAGAGGGTGAGTTCAATTACTGATGTGCACTTCGACGACTTAATTCTGTCCTTTAGAGACGACGGTGTACGACGCGAAACGCTCTGAAAGCTTTGCCGAAGCACAAGCCGAACAAATCGGTAATTATGAATGCCAAGAAGCGACGTGACCTGGCTGACCTCCCTTCCAGAAGCTCCACCACCACCACCCCCACGCCTCCTTCCCCTCATAATACCGGGTCCAGACGAACAACTGTTTTACATCGTCAAAGATTGGTGGAGTTCAGAACTCTCGAATAACGAAGGAGAAATGTTTGGTAGCCTCAGGAACAAGTTCGGAATCCCTAAAGTTAAACAGTCCCACCCGGTGGATCTCTTACATGGGGAGCGAGGCCGCGACACAACTCGGCAATTCGTTCCAGAGGACGCCAAGCTGGATCCTATATGCATTCCCAAGCCCCAGCCCACGCCACCAAAGGAAGAAAGGCCAGCTAGCGCTGCGGCACGCGCTCGTTGGAGAGCTGCCGCCGAACGAGCTAGGGCTAATGGGGGATCAAATAAGGGCTCCGATCAGCGCAAGTCCAATACGAGAATGGCGAGCAGAGGGGCGTCCGGTAAGTTGTATACATCTGATCTCACGGAAAGTCTAACTGCAACTATGTCGACGAGCGGATTAGAAATGCCCAAAGAATCTGAACCAGTCCTTCGCGTCCACATGCGTACTATCTTCGAGACAGCAGGCATACCATTGGAATACGCTATCTCTCCTAGAAAGATGTTCAAAGCTCTGGCACATGCCATCATTGGTGTGTTACGCCCAGAGACAACATTTGCAAGTCGCTAACTGATCCGCAATGACAGGCCATTGGAACATGTTCAAAAACGATTGGCTTCATCGAGATGTCAGCTTGGGCAATGTGATGATTCTAGAGGCACCCGAGTTAAGAGAACATGTACTCGAGTGAGACCTCAGTTTACTCCCTCTGACTTGAACTCATAAAAGCTGCAGCTTTGATGACCCTTTGATTGGACTAACAACCCAAGCAGAATGTGAAGGCATGGTCATTGACGGGGACCACGCGATAAGATGGTGGTGTCGAATCAGAGAATGCCCTATATCCGGTCATCGCTCAGTACGTTTTATTGCTAGAATCAAGAACCGCTCTCTACCTACGTCGCGAATATAGGGAACACTGCCATACCTTTCACTGAGACTATGCCAGCTTTGGGGTGACAATAATCCCGTCTCGTTGCCTCATACTGCTTTGGATGACTTGGAGTCCTTTTTATGGGTATTACTGCATGCCATTCTTTTGAATTTGCCCGAGTTCGAGACTGGAAATCAATGGCTCCAACACCTCGCCGAAGAACATTGTCCCACTCTGTACTCGCTCAAAGACTCGATCAGCTCCCACATTCTACGCTGGGGAAAGCTCGGGCGGGAAGCACCGGCTCTCTTGGAGCCCTATGCCAAAGTGCTTCCGGTTCTGTTCGAGATCGCTCAGCGTGCTGAGTTCGAGGCCAAAAAACTAGTCTCCGCTCCTCCCGGTATAAGGAGAGAGGAAATTCTCAAAACTTGTCAGAGCTTCTATGAAGAGTACTTGAGCGCCCTACTACGCAACCTCCATACGATCCCTGCCGAATGGCCCGAGGACAATGATTGGACGGAGGAACAAGATAATGAGGTAGTAGATGCATGGCGACCCCAGCAACCCATCCCATTGAAGTTCTAATCGGTGCATTTCGCCTCTGAGACTCGGAGGGACGTAATGGATAATGGACCACGCGGCAGAGATCTACTACAGTATAATCACATATAATAGCCAAGGGAGTACTCTACAGTTTTGCAGCAACCTTGCCCGCCTGTTCTTCCCGAATTCTGGCTCCAACCATCGATTCATCTATCATACATGATCAATATTGCATCCATAGATAATAGGATCTTGAGGGACGTACAGTTGGATTCGTATAGGCGATCACCAGGTACCGAGACAACATGAGAGCTGAGTCCGCGTGCATCGACCATGGCAGGCACGACATCCTTGAGCGTCTGAGCTCCTAATAGTCGCATGTTCATTTCGAATTCGTCCTGTGAATCTCTTCAATACACAGCTTCAAAGGGAGAGAAGAAATGCACAGACGTGAAGGATTTGGAGAGCCTTTTCAACGCCTTCTTGTCCGTAAGCCGAATAAGCGTAGAGGAAAGGTCTGCCTATCCCGACGCCATTCGCGCCGAGTGCAACGGCCTTCAAGACGTCGGTTGCCCTTCTTACGCCGCCGTCGACGAATAGCTGGACTGTTGACCGAATCAGCTTTCTGAGATTCGAGAAGGTGATGGTTCGTCGACGTACATTTCTCATTGGGGAACGTCATTCCGGGTACGTGTTCTTTCATCTTGGCAACAACTTCGACGAGGACCTCGATACCCGAACGCGCGAAGTCGAGCTGACGACCTCCGTGATTCGAGAGGACGACGCCAGCTACTCCGTGATCATAGGCCATTACTGCATCCTGCAGGACACAGCCGTCAACGATTGCTCCAGCTATACTCGAGAATGGGGCATACCTCCCAAGTTTGAACGCCCTTCAGGATAATGGGCATCTTCGTAATAGACTTGAACCACTTCAAATCAGCCCAACAAAGCCCGGGATCAATGAAGCTCTATACACTCTTTCAGCCGAGTCCAAAGAGTGAAACAAGTCAAGTACGCACGCTAATAGCTCTCGCAGCTCCTTGATTCCGGTCCACCTGCTCTCCATTCTCATTCTGCACCTTGGCGCCCGAATCTTCGAATTTCATACGCATGTCTTTCTCTCGCCTCCCGAGTTGAGGAGCGTCGACTGTGATGAAGAGACCTTTGATACCACGACTTTCGGCGTGTTGGACGAATTTCTTCGTTAGATCGCGGTTCTTGTTAACGTAGCTAGGTAGACTTTGTGAGTGTGCGAAAGAAGTGGGGAGGAGTGGAGTACTGACAGTTGCATCCATTGTGTTTGAGAATCGATGGCGGCATCGACGATCTCGTCGAATGAACAACTGGCAAGAGTAGGAATCTGTCAAGGTCGATATGAGAGAAGGGAAGACGGAGAACATGGGAAACGCACCATCTGGATGACACCGAATTTTCCTGCTGCTCTTGTGAGATTCTTCTCTCCTTCCGGATGTCCAAGCTTTCCAAGTGCAGTTGCGGTCTAGATGTGAGATGAGTACGACAGTCGAGCATTCTTTCAGCCACGCACGATGTATATCGGCATAGAAGTTTTCGTTCCCAGCAGACTCGTCGAGAAATCAACTTTGTTCACATCCCTCAACACTCGCGGTCGGAACCACACCCTATAGACTGGATCAGCTTTACGTCCTCACAAGACGAATGAATACTACACACCGGTGATAAGCAACATGGTTCTCCCTATTCGTAATCTCGTCATCTGCAGCGCTGCTGTAATACGCCCAAGCAGGCAATGGCATGACCTCCTTCGCAATGGCTTCGAAGTCGTGTAGACTGAGGATTTCATCGATGAGGGGACGGCGGTTCAGCTTCTCCTTTCGGACCTTTTCGACGCTTGTGACTACTTTGACAGTCTTCTGGAGTGACGAGGGATCAACGGGACCGAGGCTTGGGATAGGGGGTGAGTCTACGTTTTGGAAGCGACGATTCAACGCACTGTTTTTCTTTGGGCAGGTTGGTAGTAATAGCATCTGGAGGATGGATAGGATCATATTCTTCGCTGTAACACGTATGATTCAGTATACAACGAGGCACGTTTGGACTGGAGTGAGGCGTACGTTGCGTCCTTTCCAGCGTATTTCAAGATGATTTTTGAGCCACCTGAACAGATCTCAGATTTCCCAATCCGCCATAACTATTCCAATGCATACCGGGATGGTCTTAAGCTGTTTGTCAGGAAAAGGGTAAGAGACAGATGACGATTCGGCTCACCGTCGAGGAACTCAGTGACATCGTACACTTTGCCTACGGCAACAAAGCAACGCTTGTCAGTACTATTCGCCTTCTCACAATGAGGCCTAAATACCGTGTACGATGATCCAGCAGCTCTCTCGTGAATTGTGTTGAGCAACGGTAGCGCCTGAAATCATTTCCTACTGTCCTTCTAGTTGTGGGTTCCGTAGTATTTCAAGATGATATTCAAGATGAGAGAAAACGAGAGAAGAGATACAGGAGATGACAGTGAAGAAGAAAGAGAGGGCTAAGGACTAAAAGGTCGAACCGGAAGTGTTCATAATCTCACATGACCTGATTCGTAGTAAGAAGTAAAGGGACAGATTAGTAGATCATTACTCGCTAGCGGAGCCCCGCAGCCGCGATCGCCGATTACATTTCTCCCCTTATTTTGACGTCTTCTTAGTGCACAGCGGTACGGTGCCGACCTCCTCATGCATAGCAAGGGTGGGACGCCGAGTCTTAGATTTGTGGAAGCCCTTAACGCTAAGATCTGACTTAGATCTGAAGCTCGAAATGAGAATGAAAATATGAAAAATATGTTCAGTTCATGATGATAGTTGCGCGGCGTTCCGCCCATAACAGATGAGAACGCTCTCAAGCCGAACAGCTGAGAATTACCACGCCCGTCTGCGAAGCGGGATACGGACGATGCTCTAGTCGTGGGAAATGGTCGTGAATTGGTCGTGAACAAATAATCGTCAAGGGAAGGGGAAATACAAATCAAAAAGACATCGTTGAAAGCGAAGAAGATAATACCACATCTGACCGCCATTAGTACATTTGGAATTTTGCTGTTGTTCTGTTTCTTCCTGCAAAGACACTATCTTTACGTCCGTGCTATGTTCATACTCATCTTTCTTGCCATCTCGAGCGGAGTCAGCTCCTCCCCTTCAAATTTTTCAGTGATGAAGCAACCGGGACACAACAAAGGACGCACCGTTGAAACTCAAAACATCAGAGCCCTGGCTCCCGTTCGTATCTGAGCCATCAACATCCATCGGGAATGCGCTCGCCGGTAGGGAGATTCCATGCAATTGCTTCGGCAGCAGTGAACGGCGACGCTACACAGGACTGTCAACTCGGAAAGACATGCTAAGCGCTCTGGTACGAACCTTTCCCGCTGAGCCGCCACTTGCGACTTCCTCGAGATTGACAGAGAATCTCTCTTCATCAACACGTTCTCTTTTCTCGACGCATTCGACCACCCACCCGATCCCAACCACTTTCGGTCGAGGTTCGTCAAGACATCTGATCAAACATTGACAAGGTATATTCTTCGAAACAAGATGGGCACATACCTCCACCTCATCACCGTCTTTTCGCAGCCGCTCTTGTACACGATATGCGTACATTGTTTTGTAGGCTTGGTCACAGTCTGCGAAAGTCGGGATAATCAGCCCATCGTGCTTGACAGAAACAGTAAAGCCTACCCTCGCTCCGAGGCCCTTCAACATGTCAACGAACAAAGTTCCCGCATCCTCTCCAACCTCCGTTCTCACATCGACAAAAATAACACAGCTCTTCAAAACGTTCAAGCTGACCGGTTTACTCGGCCCCGCTTTCTTTCCCTCTGCATCCGCATCATTCTGCACAGGAGCCGTCACGGCGCGTTGACGAAGACGCATTGGTCGAGATGATTCGGACCGATGGACGAGACGGCCTTCTTCGGATGCTTTCTGTTTTTCCTTTTCTTTTGCGAGGCGCTTTTCTTCTTGAGCGAGTTGCTGTTGTGATAGAGTCGTGCTGAGAGCTCGAGAGGCTTCGGAAGCGCGTATTGAGTCTTTGAATCCTACGCGTGGATAGGAAGGTGTCGAAGACGTCGACGCCGTGCTGCTGCTCCCTCCATCAGGAGTAGCGGCAGCAATGGTTGCAGGAGTCGTATTGGCCGCAGGCTTCTGAGGTGTGATTCCATCAATCTTCATTAAGATCTCGTCCACAGTCATATTCGCCGTAATGTCTCCAGCGCCGTCGTCCTCTCCATCCTCGCCTTCGACGTCTTTCTTAGGAGATTTATCCTTCCTTCTCGGCGTGAACGATTCTTGACCTGTCGTAGATGCACGAACAGGCTTCGACGGGCTACCAACGATAGCTTCCAAGCCACCCGTAGCGAGACGTCCGACTCCCATCCCGGGCCTTCGTAATGGCAACCCCATCTTTCCTAAGCCAGGTCCACTGGAATTGGGCTTCGAAGCAGGCTTGCCTTGTCCATCAGCAGCCGTCGGCTTAGCAGCCGGTGCGAAACCCAACGAAGTACTCGGTCTCGTCTTGACGTTCACGTCCACATCCATGGCTGCCGAACCCTCCACTCCTAGATCAACACTCTGCCTCGAAGTATTCGTCGTCGCAGTCCCCGACGATCCCGATCCCGAAGTCGAAGCAGTCGTATTGGTCGACGTAGCAGACGATCCAGTCATACTCATCGCACTACTCGGTCTCACAGGTCTAGGAGCACTGAGTTTCTCCAAAGCCTTTCCGAGACGACCCAAAGCTTCACTCGTCTCCCCTGCGCGCTCCTCATATTCCTTCGGAGTTGGTATAGGAACAGGCGTAGATTTAACGGGAGAGGCGGCACGAGGTTTAGGAGCGGGAGGGAGGGGAGCTTTGAATAAATTATTATCCGGCTTGCCAACTACGAAGGGAGGCTTCTTCGACGGCACGGCCGTGGTGGTGGTTTTCGCTTGTGCAGTGCTGGTCCTTGTACTGGTTCGTCTTTCGACTGCACCGAGTTTGGGGCCCACGACAGGTTTCCCTGTAGCTAGACTTGCTCCGCGTTTCGCTTTTGTCGGTGATGGTGTAGGAGCGAATAAAGTGGATGCAGGGCGAGGTAACATACTCGCACGAGGCGTTTGAGCCGTTGGGAGTGGTATACGCGATTTCGTCGGTGATGAAGTTATAGGTATCGTGGAAGGACCTGCTTCTGGCATTGGATCTGTAGTCGTTGATGCTGGCTTTACCGTCGACGTAGACGTAGAAGACGACGGAGCATCTTTGCTCTGCGACGAGCTCGACTGTCCGGGCTTTGCGAAATCGAACAGCGTAGATTGCCTTAATGAACTTTGACCAACAGATGATTTCTTCGGACGCATCTTCTGTATCTTACTCGCTGGCTTGGCTGTTGTCTTTCCTCTAGCTGGCTGAAATGACTGTTTAGGGGCTGGCGCCGGCGTAGGAGGTATTGGCGTCAGGGGCGAATCGAACGCTGTTGGAAGCTCTAGCGAGGGAAGACGTTTAGGAGTCGAGAAAAGGAATTGGGATTGTGGGACGACGGAGGGCTTCGCAACTGCAGCCGTCGCAGTTGTTGAGGGAGGAGCGACAGGCGCGGCCGTAGTGATTTCCTCGCCAGACGTAGTCGATAGCTCTGTCAATGAAGACATAGAGGAAGAGGGTCTTCGAGGTTGTGGCTCGGGTTTCGTTGTCGAATCCTCCTCGCTAGCTTCGATCGATGACATGGATGATGAAGGGATCAACGGTCTGGGCATCGGATCCGGCTCAGCCCGAGGCTTAGGAGTAGATCCAGCTCTCATTGACGAGTGAGATATCTCTACGCGTGGACTGATGTTCAACCCGCCCGTTTCGATAGCCAAGTCCGTGTCGCTCGACCGATGTTCGTTGTCAAGGAACTTTCGAACACTCCGAGCGGGAGAAGGTCTGCAATGCCACAATATGAGATCAACGGAGGTCTACAAAAGCCAACGACTCACATAGGATCCGGAATGAAATTGGGAGTGGGTTCGGATGCTTCAGGATGGGTATGTTCAAAGGTAGTATCCATAGCAAAGTCTTCATCTTCATCCTCTATCTCTTCTCCCCGAGGCAGAAGGCTTGGAGCAAGACTGTGTGGTAACGGAGTCAAAGGACTTTCCTTCCCGAATATCTGATATCGTGTCTTCGTCCGAATAGTTTGTACGGGTGTCGACTGAATCCGGGGTCGCTTCGCACTGCTCAAAGCAACGAGGTCAAGATTGGGTAGGGAGTCGATAGGTCTCTGAGGGAGATCTGGAAGTGATGGATTGTCGCGTGTTGGGGAGATAAAAGTCTTATGACGTTTTCGGGGTGGACTTTCCGTAACGGGGTTTGGCATCTGAAGTCGAGCTATCGGGCTCTGGGTATCGAATAAAAGTGTCGGGGTATTTTGATCTATCGTTTTCGGAACCTCTGATCTCCCTCGTTTCGTTCCGTTCGAAGAGGGTGGTTTGATAGGAGAGACCAAAGAAGCTGGACTAGCAGCGCGTCGTTTCGGACTGAGGAGGATTTCATCTTCATCGTCTGCTTCAGCATCCATCATATTTGCCGTAACTGCGTTGTGGTCCTGGAAAGGGACGCGCTTTGCATTAGGACCTGCAGACGCAGTTCGATTGAACGGCTTTGGCTGCACCTGGACTTGAGGTTGGTGGACACTCTGAGAACGAGTGCGAATCGTAGATTTGTGTGGTATGGCAGTGGCAGAAGATGTCTTGATGTTGCTGGAAGGATGGGCCATAGACTGTCGCGGGTACGCGCCGAAATGCGTCCAGGACGTGTTGGGGCTTGTTTGGCTGGCGGTTGATTTCGCGACTGAGGCACGTGAGTGACGTGACAGAGCGTGACAGATTCTGATCTTCTGCACTGCTGCAGCCGAGTCTTCGTTACTTGTCTTCCTTTTTGTTCTACAGCTTCAGACGACGATAATGTCTGCGTTTTCATCCTATCTGCATCCAAGAAATGTTACTCAGAGACCTTCGGTCCTGCTGAGAGTCTCAGTGCACTCGGGGCCGGTCACAAGCGTCACAATTCGGCCCGGAAAATTCGGCCCAAAATTGCTTCAGCTTCAGCCATTGTCTTAAATTTCGTATTTAAAAAGGAAACCTTCGCCTCTGTCGTCCTTCTCGTCTCGTCTCACATCTATCTGCAACCAACGGAGTCCCTCGAAATTTGACACCATGGGCGATCTGGCAAAAGAGTGCGATAGCATACCCGAGCCGTTTACATGGGATGCAATGGGCGAAATTGTCTGCAGACATTTGAAGCTCGGTACGTAGTGGCACGCACCCTGATCAGGAGACAGAAGCTAACCTTCTACTGCATTTCAGCCCTTTCTACGCCACAAGAGATCAGACGTGTCTTCAAAGCCAATAAATGTCCAGCAGTGGTCCGAAAGCTGCTTCAATGCGCTGAGGAAAATCGAGGGCATGTCAGAGTCTTAGGAGGCGTGCTCACGACGTTCCGAAATACTTTCAAGGACACACTCTTCGCGCGAGAGTACATAACCCAAAGTAAGTCTCAAATTCTTCAGGCCTCCAGCTCCAGATTGCTGACTCGACTCAAGACGCCAGTGCGTTCGTTTTTAGATGTCTCGAATTGCCCTCGGCACCTGCACAATTCCGCGAGCTCGCCATCGTAGCTCTGGAGGAGCTATCAATAGGAACTCCCCAACTCGACGCCATCCTCCTCCAAGCAATCGCAGCAATCTCAAAAGTCACTCCCCTAATCCCCCAATACACCGACGATCCACAAATCTTCCAATCCCTCCTCAATACTCTCCGACGCTACCTGAGCGTCCTCAACGCTTTCAAACTAAGCGAAGTAGACGCTCTCCCCGTCCAATCTCTCCAACTACACCGCTTAGCGAAGACTCTGGTGGCATTACTAGACAGTCCTACCAAGACTGTGCTCCTCCCCACTTCTATCGACGTTATATCAGAAATCCTGATGTGGATCGCATATTTCGAAAGCGAAGCTATCGAAAGGCTGCCTAACGACAAAGGCACACTCCTCTTCGTAGCTTTCCTCCTCTCCCCCTCTTTGCCTCTACGATGCAAAGGATTCATGGGTCTCCTGAACCTTCAATATTCCGATACGGCTCCGGAAGTCAGATTCTGTAATCCCCAACATGTGCTCTATATGGATGGAATTCGTCGAACACCCGAACAGTTTGCTCAAACAGCTAGACATTACGGTCTTGATGATATTCGAAATATGTCTCGGGAGAGTTTGAAGAGGCGTTATGACAATCCCTCCGTCAAACGTCTTCCAGACGGGAAGAAATTCGATGCATATCAAGCAGGGATGAATGTCGTCGCTTCCGCCTTGAACGGACCCCAGTCTCTCGCCGAATCCTTCGCATTTCCACGAGCCAGATTATTCGGCGGCGAAATCGGATGGACAGAGTCCCTCAGCGAGGATATGGAGATTGCTCTCCGATATCACGGAAAAGCCTACGAAGCTGACGTCCTCCAACTCGCACACCACATCAACGCAATGTACACAGCCCTCATCATCGAAAACGAACCCGACAAATTCATAAACAACCTCTACCTCAACGAAATACACATGCACATCCGTATCGCCTCCACAACCGCCCTCCAACGATGGCCCGGTCGATCCTATTTCTATCTTACAATGATCAAATTCCAGACTGGGCAAAGGTTTCATGATTGGTATAAGAAGGGCATAGAGTGTGGGGATTGTACCCCTTATTTGAGGAGTCAATTCGACTTTGAGATGGCGTGTAATGAGTTTGGATTGGCGCTTACTCATTTGAGTCAGAAGCCTACGAGGACGTGGTTCGATGAAGGGAAAGGATATATCGCCAAGGCCGTGTCATCAATGGATCAAGCCATGGAACCGCAAAGGAGTGCATCACCACAGGAAGCTATACTGGGCATGCTTGGAATATTTCTCTCTCTTCTCGTACCGGATGCAACAGATGCAATGGACGCTGATCATTTTAATGATTTGGTAAGACGACTCTTTCCGGTCTGTGTTCTTCGCGAGACTAATTAAGCGTCAGATCGCTACCCTTGACGTATTTGTCAACGTCCTCTGGAACAAGAAATACGTATTCATGCGCGAACTTACACAAACTGCGCGTTTCTTCGTCTTCCATCACGAAGAAGCAGCAAAGCGCTGGTCACCCCTCCTCTCCAAACTCAAAAAATCAGAACAATCATCCCCCGAATCTCAAGTTAACTCAGAAGTATCCTATATAGACGACGCAACTAAACATCTCGGTATCGAAGAAAATGTTCGTGGACAAACGAGCTGTGCGTGGTGTGGGAGATCTAGTACGGGGTTGAGGAAGTGTGGGAGATGTGATGGGGTGAAGTATTGTGATAAAATCTGGTACGCTCTTTTCGGATGGGATTAGTATACGATGCGATGCTGAACTATTCCATCAGTCAACAAAATCATTGGAAAGCTGGTCACAAGAACAATTGCGTCTCTCCGCAGATCAAAGCGTGATGAAGCACGTATGCACACGTCCTGGACCAAAGGACTCGACTCGGACTATTGTTTATTCCTAACTAATCCATTGTATCCGAGCTCATCGGTGTACAATGTCGTTTTTACAAAACTGTTGTATTACTCTTATTATTAGTGACTATCGTAAACGTGAACTATTATTATTATGCGTGATGAAAAGTAAAGTCCAGCGAGTGAATGTATCAGGATAAAAGAACGGCACGAAACACTAAACATCAAAATTAACAAAAGTCCAACCCAACCCAACCCGCCTACCTCCCCCCACATACCCCCCCAACCACAACCCCCGCCAAAACCAAACACCCCCCCAAACAACCCCCCGCAAAAACACCAACAACCCTCGCCTGCTGCGCAAACGCATAACATATTATCCCCGTAACGGCAAGTATGAATCCTCCCAACGCCGTCAGAACAGCCAGGATATGCGTTCTTTCGATCAAATATGCAGGAGGAGCGGGATCCCCTGAGCTATCAGGGCCTGAGTGACCTGAGGATGATGGGGAGGAGGAGGAGGGGTATTGGTATTGATAAGGAGGAGGGGAGGAGCGGCGGAAGTATGATGAAGGACCGACTGTTACGAGATGTGGATTTGCGGACCATGGTCCTCCCCCTCCTACCTCGTCTCTAGCAGGAGCAGGTCCTTTCTCCGATTGAGATCCATCACGAGCCTGAGGATGTGAATCGACTTTCCGTTCTTCGCGGTTCGCTTCGTGTAATTTGTATCGTACTAGAACAAATGCTCCAAGGAACGCAACGACGGCTACATCCCATCCCCACCACCATCAGCCAACAAATAAAAATTGAATAGGAGAGAGGGGAGGCAGACCTGAGAATGAGTGAAGGACTAGAGCACCTGATAAAGTCGCGTTGGCAGCTTTCATAGCTCCGCTCGTCGAATTCGGGTCGTCGGAGGGTGTAGTTACTGAGAGAAGTTGACTTTCTGTTGCTGCGAAGAATGTTGTCTACCATTCCATCAGCACATGTACACATCCATCATCTTCACACATCCAGAAGAGAAGAGTTGAGAGGAGAGGAGACAGGAAGGAGGGACGTACGATCATAGAGATCAACTGCATCCGATCCATCCACGATTTTATAAGATCCGAAAGCGCCTTCTGACGCGCTTTCTCATCTTCTGAATCTTGCTCTGATTGGGTCTTCGTACCTACGCCTTCGTCAGTCTGAATTTCCTGACAATTATTTGGAGGGGGGAGGGTACGTTGAGGTGCGCTGGCAGACCAGGATCCCTGGGTTTGAACTGGAGATTGAACTTGGCCTTGGGTTTGAGCTTGAGCTTGTGTGTGGGTATGGGTGTGAGCACGATGACGAGTCGATGGGCCAGGGGATTTGGCGTCGTTCGAACCTACGACTTTGATTAAACGATATTCATGGGGGAAGTCAACGATGACTTACTAGATGACGAACTTGAAGAGAGTGACATCTTCACAAACCCAGTATCAACAAAACTCCACTATACTATCAAAGAGATAAGTCAAGAACACTCGCAAGCCTACATGGAATAACGTACCGAGGCAGAGTCGAGGAGATATGAGTACGATGGACGCGATAGGCTTGATCACCGTCCCGGTTCCAAGAAATGAATCCGGTGGGGCTCAGCACGAGTACTAGCACTAACGCTGACAGTGCAGCAGAAAGAAGCAGGGCAGAGGGTTGGTTCTACGATACATCCCAGTAAGCCCAAAACCGTCATTACAGTCATTAGACTAAGCGGTGCTTACATGTAATTTAATCCCAAATCCTCTCTCGTCCGAGTCGAGTCGAGTCGATATTGAAAGGAGTGATGAGTCTAATGACCAAGAGCGGGATTGAGATGAAGCTAAGAGGAGCCTTGAATATCTAAGACCCGCTCCGAGTTCGTATTTGACTTCCGGGTCGTTGACTGCGAGTGACGATGGAGTTCACGGTGGAGTACTGGCAATTGCAAGCGAACTACCCGTCCACGTCCGTACTCAATCCGAGTCAAACAAAGTCACAGTGGCGCGGAGCAAGTCCAACTCAAACACCAAAAACGATCGACACGACACGACACAATGATCGAATGAATGATCGGACCCAACACCTTCTTCTAAACCCAAGCCAATAGAAGCGACTCGTTACTCACAAATTCGAAAGAGGAGCCAAGAAGAAAGAACGACGAGGCTGAAGGTGGGGAGAGTCATAAGTGACCTCATTGAGGCTTTATAGCTGCTCTTCCGAATTCCGACCCCGAATTCCGAAAAACTCTAAATCTAAATTTACCTCCGATGCGTGGCACGTGTCAACGACAAATATAGTATTCGGTTCGGTCTACTCTCGGCTCGGTTGAGAGAACAAGCCGAGCCGAACCGGACTCCCCGAAGAGAACAAGCGCCCAAAAATCCTTGCGTCTTCCTCGTCAAACTCAACCTCACCGCCAGCTCTTAACAGTCTCGCTCGACCTCACCAATGCCTCTCTTCCCAAACGGAATAGTCCCCCTCTACCCAGCAGGCTCCGAGCCCCTCCCCCCCGGAATCCCCGAATCAGATCGTGAAGCGTGGAATCAGCAGATGAAGATGCAGAAGTGGATTGGGGTGGGGATGGAGAGTTGTGTTGCTAAGTGTGTTATGGCTGGGGCTGGTGGTATGTCCTTTCCCTTAGCCTTCGTCTTATTCCCTTTCCGTTTTTCGGTGGTCGCTTTTTCCGCTTTGTTCAAGGCTTGAGCTTGGGGGTTGAACTTGAGGCCGAGTTCGAGGCTTGCTTGACGTGTATTCTGGCCTGAGAGGGATTCAATTGCTGATGGTTGAACATGAACAGGCGTAGTAATAGGCGCATTCATATCCCTAATGTCCTCCTCATTCGCATACGAAGATCCCCTCCTGCGCGCCCAAGCGATGGAAAACGCTCAAAAAGCAGCTGCTGCCAAAGCCTCTGCCTCTGCCTCCCCCCTCTCCACCACCTCATCTTCCTCCACCACCTCTTCCGCTTCCTCAGCCTCCGCATCGGCATCAGCGTCGAGCTCGACGTCGACGTTGAAGAGTTCAGCTAGCGCTTCACCGACGTCGAAAATAATACCAATGACAAACTCATTTCGTTCTCCAATACTCTCAGCTCTCAATAACCCCATGACCCAATCATTCCCCTACGCCAACACACCTGCTCCCCTCCCCTCAATCTCCCAAAATACATCGTCAACCCCAGGATCCTCATCCCTCGCCGCTTCAACCTCATCAGCTTCCAAATCTTCGTCGCTGACGCTCCCCTCGATGGCCCAAGTCCAAGCATCCCTCTCCCAAACTCCCCAAAGAGCCCGAGACGTATTCCTAGAAATGGGAAGAGGGATGTATAGATCTGGAAAAGGATTCGGGAAAGTGGGTGCGTTGTTTGCGGGGTTGGAATGTGTTGTTGAAGGTGTACGTCCTCCCCATCCCCTTTGTCTCCTTTTTCTTACTAACCCCTTCTCTCCCTTTCCCCTCTTGTCGTCAATTCTCTCCTACCGACGCATTTCTTCCTGCGATCTTCACCTGCCCCGCCATGGATTTTTTGGGAATGATGGAAATAGTACCGCGCAAAAAACGACATGATAAACCCCGTCGCAGCAGGCTTCATAGCAGGCGGCATCCTAGCCCGTAATTCAGGTCCGAAAGCAGCTGCTGGAGGCGCTGTGGCGTTTGCTGCTTTTAGTGCTGTTATTGATCTTTTTTTGAGGCGGGAGGTTTCTGAGTGAGTCTTTTCTCTGCTATTTTTTTGGCGAACTTCCTTTGGTGTTTCTTTGCATCTTTCGTTCGCGCTTTCGTTCGGCGACTCTCGTTGATCGCATGCGTTGCGTTTCGTCGCTCATCACGTCACCGAAATATTCAATATTCTCGGCGTGCTATCCCCATTTCCCATCTACCATCTCCTTATCTTTATTCCCCTTCATCTTCGCCCCCACCCCACCATGCGTCGTGCATCGTCCGCTGGCCGCCATGCGTTGGGGCAATTATTTATCTGTTTATTTTTATTTTATGTTCATGCGTTGTGCTCGAGGACGACCCTCCGAATCACGATCACGATCACGCGAGATCCCCAAAGATCCAGCACCAGCACCAGATCTTGCCTCTCATTTATTCTATCTCTTCTATCTCTTTTCGACGCTCCTATTTTAGTCGACGCTCCGGTGATCATCGATCATTTTTATCGACGTCGCAACGCCCACGCGTCTATCTCCTTCTGAATTTTCTCTTTGCAATTTCTGCGAAATTTCGCTCCTCGCTTATCGCTCCTCCCTAATTTTCGTTTTTGGAGCGCCCGCGGCGCACGTGCTCATTCACTCGTGACCCGCTTCTTTTCCTTCTTTTCCTTCGAGAGTTGGACGAAAAATTCCTAATCTCCTTCGTGGCCGCTTCGCGTTCGTGGCGTTGCTTTGCGCCGGGTTGGGGGTATGACGTAAGCTGACGGCGTATCTTTTCAGCGAGGATTAATTTTCGGAATTTTGGAAATTTCTTCAGGGTCGCATTGGCGATGGAGTATAGCAGGCTTTACATGTAATGGAGGGTAGAGAGGAGGGCAGAGGAGAAGTGGAGGGGATGAGAAGAGCGTGTATGCGTCTACTACAGTATGTTATGTGTTATGAGAATAATAATGAGCCTATAGATGGATGTATGTGGAACTGTGGCTTGCACAGGGTATTGATACGATATAACACTGGAAGAGACTGGATGAGGCAGAAAGGGGACCCGAAAAACCATAAAAATCCAAAATAGATGGAAAAACACAGGGGAAAATTGAAAAAGATGAAGTGAGATGCGACGAAGGACGAAGTGAGGTGAAGGTGGATGGGTGGAGAGCAACAAAGCGCAGGACAACAAGATCAGATCAGAACGAGCAGTAGAGTCGGTGGGAGTCCAGAAGAGAGCCTCCCGCGCTAGGAGGGCGTCCCTGCAACGGCGTCGGCGGGGGTGTCATAACGAAAACGGCCAAGCCCTCTTGGACACCGAAAACGTAGGATGCATAAGCTGATCGCCCAACCTCGCATAGCTCATCAACTCCATCTCGAGCGCGTCCACATCCGGACACGCAAGAAACATCCCTGCATCCCTAAGTCTCCTCACAGCTTCTCTAAACCATACTCTCTCATCAAACACATGTTCTCTCTGTCTATCCGCTGCAGGGACTACTCCAAGTTGGATAGGGCGGAGGTATACGTCGAGGAATTCGACACCCCATGATGGATCGGCCACTTGGCCTATTTTAACGAGGGTGGAGATGGTACTGGATTGCAAAGCGGAATGAGGAGAGATGGTGTATTCCCATTGACCTGAGCCGGGCGACCGAGCATCGGTGATTTGGAGACGGAAGCCCGAGTGTGATTTGTTAGGACGGTGGAGGTATATTGACCAGCGCCATGATTTCGCAATGTCGTTCATGTAGAGTGCTGCGTAGATTGCATTATGCTCGATGTGATCTGCTGCCTGTGATAGGAGCCTGGACATCACAACACCAACAAAGCAAAGGATGGGGCTGTGTTAGTGGGTGAACGAAAAGGGAGGTGAGGGAACGTACATGATGGGATTTTTGAGGCGTCGTCAAGAGAGGTGGCACTTTCGTTGCGACGGAAGTATATAACCCTCCTCTGACGTCAGGGATCATCACCCTCTCCCTTCTTATACCCGAGCCCATCGGATCTCGGATGTGCGCGCTGGAAATGGGTTTATTGCAAGAAGAGAAGCACAAGCACGTCAAACACGCTTCGATACGTCATGCCTTCTTCGGTAAGATTATAGCACGTATCTACTGTAGTGAGTACGGAGTACGGAGTACGGGATATGGATACGGATACGGGATATGGATACGGGTACGGGTAGGGGACTGGGATGGGGACTAGAGGACTCGTCCCCCGGGCGTAGGACTCGCTTTTTCACCTACTATCCCCCCAATCCCAAGTGTATCCTCCAGAAACGCGCCTTTGATCGCAAACTCCCCTCCTCGCCCTCCTCTTGCTGTACGTGGATTAAGAAAGTTATCCGTGTTCGTCCCCGTGTGCGTGCCATCATGAGAATTCTCATCGTCAAACGAATCTTCACCAACCTCTTTCGATCCCAGCCCTAATCCAAAGCCAAGTCCGAATCCAGCACCGGACGGATCCTCACCATCTTCATCTGAAGAATCACTAAGCCCATCGTCGATCAATCGTCCTACTACGGGTCCGTGGCCATGGTCGTTTCGTCCAAGCCCTAGGCCTGGGTCTGCGCCATAGGTGTCTTCGGGGATTCCAAGACCCGGGAACGTCCCGTCGTCTGATGATCCACTCCCTTCTCCATCCATATTCTCGTTTCGGCTGTAGAGATTGTCGTTGTCGAAGTTGTCGGTGTCGTGGAGATTATCGAACCGCTCGTCGAATAGATTATCTCCATCCTCATCATCCACCATCTTATTCTTTCCCTTCCCCTTTCCTTGTATCCCAAGTCCAACTCTCCTCGTCAACTCTTCATCAAGCCCTGACATCGACAGACTCGGCGTCTCCATTACAGAATCCAATCCAGACTGATTGCCAGTGAATCCAGACCGACCGACCGAAGGGAGGTCGAAGGGAGGTCGATCGACTGAAGGGAGGCTGAAGGGAGGGCGATCGAATTCAGACCGATCGAAGGGTAGTTGATTGGAAGGGTGGCTGAAAGAAGGTTGATTGACATCCACCCCCGCGTCCAGCAAAGCATCCGTCCCCTTCCCCGCGCCTGCATCCGCATCCGATCGACCCGATCGCTGCACAGACCCGACAGACCCAACCGGAGCGAGATTCGATCTCATCGTCTTGAAAAGACCCGTCCCCGTCCCCGACCCTGACTGGCCATGGGCCCTCGTATTAGCCTGTGCACTAGACTGGGCACTCGCATTGGAGAAAGACTGGGCACTGGAGGAGGAGGAAGATTGTCGTCCCGCCAATACACCAGCGATTAAATCCCTCTCAACTCTCGCTCCCGCCTCTTTCACCGGTGTCTGTCTCAATCCCCCAACACCAAATATACCTCCTCCCCCTCCCCCAATTCCACTTCTTACCCCAGTACCAGTAGCACCAGTACCAGCACCAGTACCGGTGTTAAGACCGTGAAGAGCGGGAAGAGTGCTATACCTCCCCGCCAAATTTCTCCCCCGAATCCCCAATCCCGGTATATCCAATGTTATAGTTTGCAAAGGAGACATTCCAGGGGGGAATATCGAATCTGAGTCTGAGGAATTGCCTTCGTCTGAATCTTCTTCCTCCCATTCATCCCGTTTACTTGATCCTGACCCGGAATGAGACGGATGCGATGTATGGGATGGACGGAGTGAGGGTGCGTGAGGAAGAGAAGGCGTTTCAGAGTTATCTTGGGATTGAAGGTGGGATGGTGTGCCTGAGCCGTACCCTCCGACCCCCCGTCCACTGGCACCACCACCTGTAAATCCACCTCCGCGTCGATCGCGTCGCTTGGCAGGACTAGGACTCCCAACGAGCGAAGGACTCCTCGCTAAATCATATATCCCATCATCGCTCAAATCCAGTCTCGAGACGAACGGATTTTTCGTCTTCGGGCGATTCGGTGTACCAGTTTTGTTGGCGTGCTGGGCTTGAGCATGGTGGGTGGTGTGGTGGTTATGTTTCAAGATTCCACTCCTCATATCCCCCCTCTTCTTCTCTTTCCTTGCCGATCCCTTCTTCGTCGACGATCCCGTCCTGAGGCCAGAAAATTCCAGCGAAGGCTCGAACAAACTGCTCTCCGTCGTCCCCGTCATCGACCCATCCCCTGAGGTATGAGAGTGATGAACGCCCAAAGCACGTCGACCCGGCTCGCTTAGTTCTAGATTCTTGAGTTCCCGGCCTATTCTTTGCATTGGCGTTTCTAACGTCGATTTCCACTCCTCCCTTCCTCTTCCACCTTCCCTCCCCCTTTCTCTCCCTCCCTCCCTTTCTTTGATGGAAGGATGGCTAGAGGTCCGTTCGGGAGTGTCATCATAAGACCGATTCTGATGATGATCGTGGTGGTGAGGGTGATGAGGATTGAAATGCCGATGATGAAGAGGAAGAGGTGTAGATGAGATAAGATCATGAGAGGGATTGAATGATGTTTCAGAGGGCGTTGTGTCGGGGTCGAATTCGAGTCTCGAACTTTCGTCCCCTTCTTCCCTTTCTCTTTCTCTTTCTCGTTCGTGTCGTTGTCTGGATCTTTCTCTGGAGTGGGAGTGGGTTCGGGAGTGGGAACGAGGTCGAGCGGGTGTTTCCGCACAATCATAATGCCCTCTATCCTTGGACTGGGGTTGAATGTATGTCCGATCTGTGGCACTAGTCGCGTCCGCGTCGATCGTAGTGTCCGTTTCCGTTTCTGTCTCCGTTTCTTGAGAGGGGGTAGGGTCGTATGATTGAGATATGGAGGTGGAGGTGTCGCCTGAGGGTTCGCCGTATGAGCCTGGAACTGGCATGTGCACTTTTGCGGCTGCTTCGTAGAATGATACCCAGAACTGTTTGCATCATTAGTAATTGTTCCAATTCAGGAAAAGGGAGGAGGGCAAAATATGAACAGGGTGGCACGGAATGACAGGGGAGGGAGGGAAGGAAATTGGGGGAAAGAAAGGGAAGGGAGGACGTACATTCGCAGCATCCCTAACAGGCTCAGTAGCAACCGCATATCGACGGAACGCAGGGAGGACCTTCGAAGCCATCAATTCTTGGATTTTAGAAAAGTTTATATCGATGTTCTATCATCTCATCATCAGCACTCATTCCTTATTTTCACGAATGACAACGACGATTGGCAAGCAGTCGTCGGGTCGGGGCAAGAACTCGGGAATTGGAGGAAATGGGAGGAGGGAAGACGTACCTGCAACTTGATAGTAATAAGCTGGTCCATCTGCTCGATCTGGTCGTTGAGGGGTGCTGTGACGTCTAGACCTGGGATTATGATTTGGGCGGGGGAGGAGGAGGGGATGAAGGGTTGTGGAGGAGGGGGGAGGGGTGGGAGTTGATTGGTTGAGGATGACATTGGAGTTGGAGGAGGGAGGTGAGTTTGTGAGTTGTTGAAGCGTTGTCGACGTTGATGGAGGCAGGCGCCGTGATGATTCAAACAAGGTTGATTCGGAGTCTTTGAATTGGCGGTGATGCAGTAGATGCAATCCACAAGTGAACGGCTTGGTATTCGTGGTTATCGACGTCGGACGAGAATGAGGTGAATCAGGTGATGTCGGCTGTCGTCAGCCTTTGACTGCAAACCGTCAGATTAATGTTCAGCTACTGCGCCTAATAAGAGGACCATGCACTAACAATGCTTCTCTTTATGAACCGCCAGAACCAGTACTCAGACTTAGCTTGCAATTGGCTTAGCTTGCCATGAGCAGTCGAAATGGAGCTTGGGAGCGCAGAAGACGCGGTGTGACAGGGCGTGACGCAGCGCGTCTCGACGTTTTTATTCGCTCTCCTCGCTCTTCACGTCAAATGTCGCGTTTGTTACATGTGAAGCGATGCTTGAGAGTGTAATTTATTTTCTACAGAGACCAGGAATGAAAGTGTACGAGGGCGAATTTACAGTACAAAGTCCAAATATAATTGGAAAATAGAAATAAAAATAAGAACGCGTTGGCGAATGCTTGTGAGAGCGAACAGAGACGATGAGATAAAAGGGTAATAAACGTGGGAATTTAAAGTCCGGAAATAAAGTATGTGAACGACGAAGCCAGACAAGGACTGAATTTTTACTCCAGTCCCGTCTGGATAAGTGCCGGCAACTCTTGCGGCAACTGGGCCTCCCCGGGTCATCAGACCTGTATTTCTCGGGAGATACAGGCCTTTTTATGACGGGATATCCAATCTTGCTGCTGACTGTCACCATATCAGCGTTCATCCTTTCCGCAAGGGAACAGAAGCAAGTCAACCCACCATCGTTCAGAACAATACCTAATCTTCTCGCACCCCCCGCATTTCCTCAATCCCACACTAGCTCCTCGACACCGTCCGCAAAGTGCACTGACATCTGTATCTGTATCATCCACACCGGGGCCGGGAAGATTCCAATGCACTACAGAACCGACTGCTTCGATAAAAGGGGACCATCTTTTCGCTGCTTCTTCGTGCAGTTCGATGAATGCGTATGTAGCATCTTGAAGTTCCCAGAAAAATCCGAAGAGATTGTCATCCAGGATCTCCATGCTTTCGCGAACATCGGAATTCTGGGTATTGTACGCGTCAGAATCCATTCGAGACACAAGGAAAGGATGACATTACCATTGACTCCAGAGTGACGCGATCGATACTCGAACCTCTCTTGAGAAGAGCGATCATGAAAGCCATGATCTGAATGACTGTCGATTCTGCAGATGTGGAGTCGAAAACCGCAGAGAGAGCCGTGAAACGATTATCAGCGTCGTTTAACAAAGCCTTCAAAGCATTCCTCGACGTCTCGTTGCTCATCTTCCTTGATAACTGCGTCACCGACATGCTGAACACATTCATAGCCATCTCGTACGCGAACTGCTTCTTGAGATATGCTGTGCAATCTGTTCTGCCCATTGAAAGTATTTTTGACCGACGAGCGACTTGATGGCTCCGTAATAGAAATAAGCGCGATCGGGCCATCGTTCCATTCCCCATACTGCCTTCACTCTGACCACCATATAATGCTTATGGATAGCGTCATCGTCTGCTCGACCTCCTTTGGCACTAAGAAAGTCGAGGATGTGTAAGGAGAGAGCGAGGCTGAGCACATCCGCTTCGTAATCCATCTTGTGGAATTTAAGGGCTGTCGACATGGCTGAGAGGGTGGATACATCGATCTCGGCACCGCCGTAGATTCTGTGGATAGGTCTTTTGAATTGATCCTCGGCGGGCTGAGGACCGTTCAGTGCGTAGTCGACGAATTGGAGTGCGGTTTCGAGGGCATTCCAGGGAGTTCCGTCTGGAAGTTTCTTCTCTAGAACGCGGTCATATCTCTCAGAAAGACTTTTCTGACGCATAGCAGCGTCATCCTGAGGCACGACCCGTTTCGGGATCTGCGTCTCGGGATACTGTTTGCTAGCAGTGATATAGAAGAGATGGTGAGGGTTGCAAAGACGGATGTTCTGCGTCGAATCGTTGTAATAGGTGTTCAGGAGACCCATAAGACCCTTGCATCGCATAGACAATGAAGGGCAGAGGAGAAAGGCGACGAAGAGCGAGTTGCCCGCGTTGTCCGGCTGGCAGATGATAGCTTCGCTTTGATAATATGCGACCCACATCATGACTTCTGCCATTGCGTCGAGAGTGGCCCAAACCCACTCGGCACGACGAGCTAAATCAAGGATTTCCCGTGCGAGTGTGGGTAATTCGAGAGATGCCAATGATGTGGATGGCAGCGCGCGTTTCGTGATGAGTTTGTAGGAGTTTAGTGAGGTGAGACAGTATGATATGAGGGGAAGAATAATGGCGAGCATCTCGAGATTGTCGATGTAGATTGGGATTAAACGAGTTAGCTCCGGGATCGCTTCGATCGCTTGCTCGTATACGGAGCTGAAACGGGCTGCGTCAAGGCAGTAAAGCATATTGAGAAGAGTGAGTAGTGCAAGCAAGTGAGATTCGCGGGATGCATCTTTATGCTGTAGAGAACGAAGGACAAGCGCGTGGAATTTGGATCCTACTACTCGGTCATTTGTCAAATCTTGATCCTACATGCGATGGAGAGCAAGGCTCGCTGCTCAAGCTCACCTTGTGTGAAGATTTCTTCCGCGACGACAATGTCTTTTGAGATATTCCGGATAATGTAGAGTACTCCGCCTATCACATTTATATGTTCCTCGTTTTTCTCGGCGCAAGTCAGCAGCTTCTGGACCACCGCAGCTGCTGATTTGGCCTTCAGGACACGCTTGAGTCCGCGGGGAGTGGAGACGTCTGAAATTTATTGGTGAGATTGGCCTGAGTCTCCAGTCAGCTGTGTTACCCTTACCTATATCCAGATGTCGACATACGACCTGAGACATAAGATCCCACTTGTAAGGCTCAACGCCGTTGCATTCTTCGATAAGCTCGTTCATGGTCTGAGAAATCGAATGGATATGTTTAAATTTCAGAGTGTGATATGCATGGGATGTGCTCAGGATGAGTTTCGCATCAAGGCTTATGGCGAGACCAGCTTGATGAGCACGAACGCGTCGCGACTTTCGCGTGTCGTCACAAAGCACTGTGCCGAAGGTTCGGCATGCTCTCCGGCTATCAAACTGTGCCGGAACCTGCCGGTCCTCCTCTATCGCAACCAAAGCAGCGCTGCAATTGATTTCGATACCTGTCTATCATCAGGCTCTGAGTTCCCCTTCCAGCCTGCCACGTCTATGACTGAATCGCTCCTACAAGCCGGTGTATTTCAAAGTTCAATCCCTCCATTTAGTCGCTAAATGAACTCGGTCTGCGATCGAAAACTCAATCTGACTCCCTAACTCGGCTTCTATGGTACATCTATCTGCGACGCTGGTAATATTGGGACTTGTTAGACATATCAGGGTTCACTGAATATCGCCCTCTTAAAGCACGATTTTAGGAGGCCGGAAGCAGTTCATTCAATACCAGGCTCTAAGATCTAAGAAACGATGATCCTGCGTCGAGTTATCTCACGATTCACCTGTGCTTGTCCATCTGATATTCTGGCATAGAACTGGATTGGATGCAGACTTTTGCCATTTCTGATCTCAGGAAACATCCGTCAATATTTGGTCTCCTTTCAGTACTGCTGCTTGTTAGCTTGGATATTCCTCGGACGCCAAGAGCAAGGCACTGCAGTGCGCTTTGGCTTGGCTTTGTGGCTTGGCTCGCGCGCTTGAATGCACACGTACCATGTTTAGGGAGCGATACCGTCGAGAAAGGCTTCTCTGATCAAACTTAATACCCAAACTGATAATTGGGAAGATTTTTGCTGCTGGGGTTGGGACCCTCCAGCATTTTTTCGTCTTGCCAGCTTGACAGTTGCACGACAAATTGTTTAAAACGCTGAAGGTGACCTCAACAAAACCTGTGTCAAAACGATCGGTGTAACATATGAACAATCGAATACAACGGCCCGCCAACGTATCGTTCAATTCACTCACATCCTAATAAGAACCGGATCGTTCATACTCATCAAAAGTAAGTTCATTTCGTTGACAGTTCGCTGACCTTCACACGGCTTATTCTCGCCAATCTTCCAGATGCCGATGTGCCATGTCCACCAAGTTCATGGACACGTGCGGGTTCTCTTCAGCTGCCCACCTCCGGTTTCACCCGACGTTTATTTTCCTCGGAAGGAGGCGTTCTTGGGCAATGGAGTGTGCGGGGCAATTTTGGATGAAACCACCTTTCCGTGCAAGACGACTGACTGCTGACGACCACATGTCATGGTTGCCATATACGAGTATTGTGACCTGCAAGAGGGTATAAAGTCCAAGGCGATGGATCTCTGGGAGCAGTAACCACCTCTCATATTTTCTAATGGTGTCTTGGAAATCTCTCCTCTTCGCATGTGTTGCCGTTCTCGGTGCCTCTGCTACCGTCGTCGAACGTGAGGCTAAGGAGCTTGATGTTCGTTCGGGGACACCGAGCTCAACGGGTACCAATGGCGGTTACTACTACTCCTTCTGGACCGACGGTAGTGGCGCTGTGACTTACACCAACGGACCTGGTGGACAGTACAGCGTTACCTGGTCAGGAAATGCGGGTAACTTCGTTGCTGGAAAGGGATGGAATCCTGGATCTGCTCAGTACGTCTCAGCGGCATCTAAAACTTTCTTTCCTAACACTTTCTTTAGGGCTATCACCTTCACCGCCAACTATCAACCGAACGGCAACAGTTATCTGTCCGTCTACGGATGGACCACTGGCCCGCTCATCGAATACTACATCGTCGAGAGCTTCGGTACATACAATCCATCGAGCGGCGGAACTCACAAGGGCACCGTCACCTCCGACGGCGGAACCTACGATATCTTGACCAGCGTCCGCACCAACGAACCCTCCATCCAAGGCACCGCCACCTTCACCCAATACTGGTCCGTCCGTCAACAACACCGCACCAGCGGAACCGTTACCACCGCCAACCACTTCAATGCTTGGAAGGCGCTTGGCATGAACCTTGGTACTTTCAATTACCAGATCGTCGCTACCGAAGGTTATCAGAGCAGCGGTACTTCTACCGTCACTGTTGGATCTGGTGGCACCTCTTCTTCTTCTAGCAGCAGCAGCGTCTCTTCTTCCTCTTCGAGCTCTAGCTCTGTCTCCACCACCACTTCCACCTCGAGCACCGGCGGTGGCACTGGATCCGTGAGCTCCTCTTTTTATGCTGTGCGTTTGATACTAACGTTCCATCTAGTGCGCTGCTCACTGGGGACAATGTGGTGGAATTGGCTGGACCGGACCCACATGCTGCGCAAGCGGCACAACTTGCAAGGCTAGCAACGCCTAGTAAGTCACTTCCTTTCGAAAGCGTACCAGCCTAATCTCATTAATTTAACAGCTACTCGCAATGCCTGTAACGCTTCTGATGCCGTTACTTTGGAGTGCAGAAAAGTTTCATCTTTAGCTTTGCATATCCTTATGTTCACTACATGCTTTGAGAACATGACTCCTTGTTCAATATTACCGATCACGTCATTGTCTCATGCACGTATCTTGATGGGAGCTACGCCATCACTTTGATAGGTCTCATCAACTCCGACGAAAGATGTTATAAGGTGCACAGTCAAATACAAAATATTGACGATTCGACAGCTCTAAAGTGGTTCTAGACCGCAGTCGATCCCCAGTGGACCATATCAACAACGATCGTTATGACTCCTCTGGAACGTGATCGAGACATTCGTTATGGTCGAGGAAGTAAAATAGAATTGCTTCTACGCACCGCAATTAGTCACACAAGTCGTGACTGTAGGGCGACAAAGTGCGACTGTGGGATTCTCCGCACAGCAAGTCGCACACATCGAGCGGCAGACCTTCATTAATGTCAGAAACATTTCCAATTGTCTCTAGGGTGTACAGCTGTCGTACCTGCGGGGTTTTGCCAGAGAAAAAACAATCGGAAGCTTGAGTGCTAGCCAGAGCCGTGGAGATCGAAGAAAATATCAAAATTGAGAGAATGAGAACATTCATTGATGAAAATTGCGAGGTTGACAGGAAGTTGTGTATATGTAGACGTCGGATGCGTGAACCTTGATCTAGGTGCACGAAAGCCGCTCTTCCAGATTATGAAGCATTCAGTGTGGGAAGACCGAAACTGTTTTCGATATCGACAGGCGTTTGCCTGGCATGGCCATGCGGTCGGACGTGCCGTATGTCACATCGAGCATGAGGTAGGATTGCACTCAAAAGTGCACATAGATTTTTGCGCGGGCAGTTGAGAGGAGAAATTGGCGACATCATCAGAAAAGAAGTCGTAGGTGAAAGGCATTTGCAGCTAGACACGAGTCAACGATAACCTTGAAATAATCAGATGTCGCAAATGGTGTTGAAAGGAATGTCGACTTCATGCAGATTTTAATGAATGTGGCGATTTAGATGCGTCGGTCTGGTCGTCAGCTGTCGCACTAAGTTGAGCACTTCGAGCACTTCGAAGCTTTGATGAAGGATCGCGGCCACAGTTATTCCCTCCCCGAACCGCATGCACTAGGAATAGCAGAGACAGGTTGCAACACTGAATTGAGCACTAAGGACCATTGGATCCCCCAAGCAAAATGCGCTGCAGCCTCTTGAGTGTGAAGGTTGAGCAGTTGCACGTGTTTTCTGCGCACTCCTTCGATGCTGTCTGAACCAGAGTCATTCTCTGCCACATCCCACATAGAGCAGCAGACTCCAAACACGGCACCGGACCCATTTGACACACCTTTGTTCAATCGGTTGCTCGGATTGATCGAAAAGCAGAACGTTGCGGCCGAAGAACAAAAGAAAACACTACAGGAACAGAAGAAGACACTCGATGAGCAGAGCAAGAAATTTGATGTGTTGATTAGAGATGCGCTGAAAGGTGAGATGACCATTGGGCGATGATCATGTATATGTAGGTGCTGACGGGATAACAAAGATGACCAACCGTATGAAGAGAAACCTTTGCGCGACGAACCAACATGGAGTGCACTGTACGAAATAGCCACCACGAAAATGAAGGAAGAGGCAGAGGAGTGGAAAGGCTTGATGGATGTGTCATTGGTCTTCGTAAGTGGAATGCTTGTTGAATAAATGTTCTCCAATTACAACATCCGTACAGATTGCCATCTTTTTGGCGGTGCTGACTGCTTTCCTTGTCCCGGCTGCTCAAAGCCTGTCACAAAGCCCTGGAAATTCTGGTGCTCCAACCAATTCTACTCTCAGCAATTCTACTTCTCTTCCCGCACCCCTGCCCCCACGTTCGGCTGAAAACGTCTGCGCGTTATATTATTTGGCATTGATCACTGCCGTACGTTGTTGTCCCATCGACTGAAGACGTTGAATTTACGTGCTTTGTCAGATGTGTAATGCCGTTCTATGCGTCTTGGGCCGTCAGTGGGTAGGAAAACTGCTTAGTCGGCCAGCTGGAAAGACATACCGGGAGTGGACCATACGACACGAGGAACGTAAAACTCTCGCGTACGTGTGGATCAAACCCCTTGTGGCCATTCTCTACTGGTCGCTCCTGCTTTCAATCGGGATCTTCATCGCTGGACTCCTCTACCAACTGCGAAACTTGTCGACGTCCTTCGACGGAACTGCTCGCACCCTTGAAGCAACATGGGGATTAGGTCTCGTCCTGGTCGCAGGAATCCTTGCTACAGTCGCAGCGACATCAATTCATGCCGTTCGATTTGAATCCTCACCCTTCGAAGGATCGCTAAGCAAAAGCGTAGCGAAGATACTTCTGCTCCTTGGCGAGAGGTGGAAGTGGGCCGAGAAGCTGAGAGTCAAGGTAGATTGGAAGTTCGACCATCCCACTCAGATCCGCACCTACATGCGATTGGTGTCAGAAGCCAGCGATCCCAAGCTACTAGACCGGGTAGTTCCTTCTTTTTCCATCGTCTTTTGGTTGGTGCATGGGGGTCTACCACTGGATCTCCTGAAAAGTACCTATGAACGATTGATGGCTACGGACACGTCTATTCGAGTCAGAGAAACTGTCCTCGCACACTTGTCTCGATTCGTTGCCTACTGCCGAAAGAGTCGCGAAGATCTACGCGGAAGACTATCTGACAAGCCTCTGCTGGATTTCTTGATCGAGAAATGCTCTTTCCCAGATTATGCTCCCGCAGCAACCTTCTTCTCTTCATTCTATGAAAGCAACGACGATCTCCTTCCAGTTTCTTCACTTCCCACAGGGGAGTGTATTGCGCACCTTTTGTGCACCTACGACCACAACGGTGATCTCGGCGATCGCTCGTTGATCTTCTTTCGGGCCGTCGACCATTGCTATACACTGCTGAAGGAAGACAAAAGCACCGAACTTCACGAGATCCTAGCTCATGTCGATGATCTCTCTATCCTGAGATCATTCATCCGTGCACCTGACTACCTTCCGTCTTTCGACTTCATCCACTTCATAGTCCTAGGCCGCGAGATTTACGCCCTTCGCGGACTCTCCTCGTTCATCAATATCCCTGAGAATTATGCGGTATACGATCAGAATATGGCTCTTGTTCTAGACGCGATCGTAGCGGGGCTTGATAGTCCAGTACCTCCGGATGTCGATATCTCTCCCTTCATTTCTTCCTTATGTCAAGAACCACGGCGGGTCTCCTGGGGTTGGGCCAGTGACGCTGTGTCATCTATCCTCATTCACTGTGACATTTCGTCGCTATCCGATTTGGGGGCCGTTCATAAATTCCTGCGACTCTGTCTGAGCCAGGATTTATTTGACGATGAAGATGGATTCTACCACACTAGACCAGCCACTGTTGCTCGTGCTCGACTCATCCTTGAACGTGAGTGCTGATCTCTCCTTTCCTTTCATTCGTCTGATTTATCCACAGAAAACCGAGTTCTCTTTGAACACGTCGGGCTTCATCATCTCGATTCTCCTGAGGCTCCTCCGGTTATGTCTGACTCATCTCTGATCACTCGGGGTCACTCTCCTAACTCCGTCCAAATCGAGATGACTGATGTTCCTTCTCCCTCTGTTGATATATAAGTCTTGGGGGCGGGATTCAAGGCCTTTCTTTTTCTATATCGACTCGGACGGCTCATCTCATAATCACTCAAATTTGAAGAAATCAACTAACTTCAGGGCAGCCATTGATGTCGTTCACAGCATCTAATATAATTTTTAATGATCAAGAACGCTCCCCGCATGACAGTTTTACTGAGGGACGAGTGGGGCAAGAGCATCGTTGAGCATACTGTATTACGTAATTTACCTCCTCTTGGCTCGAGCCACCATTCGCGCTGCACTAGTACTGTCTTCCCTCCTTTCGTCTTTCGAGAAAGTCTTGACGATGGCAGATGTCATGAGCTACAGGGTCTCGAACGACAATAAGGATCAATCCGACGCAGTCGAGTGGAAGTCTCCGTCCGAGAGCATGGATAACTGCAGACTGCCAGTCGATATCTTCGCAGTCATCGCCGAAAACATCGTAGACCAGCCTCATACTCTCGCTATTCTCGCTCGAACATGCCACGTTATCCAATACGTCTCCGAAAGGGTACTTTACCGGACCATCACTTACGAACATCAGTCGAAAAGAGCGGAGAAGATTTGCGACGCGTTGAATAACAGAACTGCAAAATACGTTAAAGAGCTTATAATCACAGATATACGACAAGCTGTACCAGACGTACTATTCGACGAAATTCCCTCGACGTCTTTCATATCGTCGCTTTTCGAATACGTCGTCCCCCCATTTCACTTGATGGACCGCCTTCAATCATTGTCTTTCCTCGTCGCCGAAAATTGCCCATCTTTATCGCCCAACGTTGTAGTGGCTCTCCACGATATCGAGGGCAACGTCGTGGAATACGATCCTTATCGCGGGCTATGGGATTGCTTTGTTACGACGTTCCAGGGTTCCCTGAAGACCTTCCGCTGCACTCTAAATCTCCCATCTTCCGATTTCTCATTTCTGGCTCGTCAAGCTCCTTCCATCGAACTCTTGCAAATGTCGACAGCAGTCCCAATCAACCTTCCATGTACTCCGAACCTACGCACGCTCGAAATCACCGCCCTCTCATTACACTCGATGCTCAAGGACACAGAGCATCTATACGAATCTTTCCCTCGTGCCGTACACCCTCAGACAACCCTCGTTCTGGATCTCAGGAGGTTTCAAGGCCTTCCGCCATTACTCTTGAAAAGCGTCGAGTGGCACGCAGTTCCCCGGCATCTCGTCGCCATTGACTTAAGCGGTCTGGCCACATACCAGCCAGAGTTGTATGCTGGGGTAGCTCGCTCTTTTCCCAATTTGAGGGTCCTAAATGGGGTGAAACTCTTCCGGCCTCAGATTTCGACTGACGGGGTAAGTGCATACTTTTGCCTCAGTTTCTCTACATCATTGACGAAACTCCCGTGTAGTTCGAGATGAACACATGGGTCCAGTTGCTCTATTCCCTGGGCCACATCCTCTCCCTCACTTCGTTGGGCCTCTCGTCGAATTCAAACGCGGAGAGCTATCTTTGTGACCGATTCGTCGAGTATCCAGCACCCAGACAAAAGCAGGGAGAATTTACCAAGCTCACATCTATCTTTGTTGCAAAGAGCATCACGGACGCTTCCGTCAATTATGAGAAAATAAAAAACCCGGATACCAACGAATGGGACACTAGGACTGGCGGGTCTGTGATTCGTTGGTGGAGAGCGAAAGTAGACGAGGTGCTGATGTGATGAGATGGGAGTGTGCGGGGCATTCTTGTTCACGGTTCAGATGCAGGCATGAAGACCATGATTCGGAAATGATTGTAGCTTGTGTATTCTGATTCTCAAATCAAACAAGGCGATCGGCTCTAATTTTCGGGTGTGCGGTCACTTATCCGCAACTCGAACACTGCCTCGCCCTTACCGTTTTTGAGTACTTGATTGCTGCATATCGCTTCACTGCCCTGTTGGTCCCTTCAGCCATGTCGGCTACACCACAGAACTCAACCACAGTAGCCGCCTCGTCAGATCCTTTCGACACTCCCCTGTTTCGCGAGCTCCTTGGGCTGGTTCGGAAGCAGAATGACACTTTAGAAGAGCACAAGAAAAAGGTCGAGGAGCAGCTTGAAGGGCACAAACAAGCCTTGGATGAGCATGGCAAGAAGTTTGATGTATTGATTGGAGATGCTTTGAAAGGTCAGGCTGATATAGTTGTGTGGCAGATATTGTACTGACGCCAAATCAAAGACGACCAGCCTTATGATCATAAAGATCTCAAGGATGAACCTTCGTGGAGTGCGCTTTATGAAATTGCGGCGGGAAAGATGAAAGAGGAGGCTGAAGAATCGAAAGGCTTGATGGACGTATCGTTGGTTTTCGTAGGCCGTGCCTTGCTTTCATAACGAAAGCGCATCTAACATTTTATTAGATCGCTATCTTCTTAACTGTCCTTACTGCCTTTCTTGTGCCGGCAGCGCAAAGCTTGTCCTCTAGTCCTGGCAGCACCGACGATGCTAGTACATCTAGCAACTCAACTCAATCACCACCACCGCTGCCCCCACGGTCCGATGAGAACGTATGCTCGCTATACTATCTGGCATTGATCATCGCTGTATGCAATGGACGCTGTTCCTACGAACTTCCAAGCTAATGCCAACTTTCAGATGTGCAATGCTGTCCTTTGTGTGATAGGTCGCCAATGGGTCGGGAAACTTTTAAGCAGGCCTGTAGGAAGGACGCATTGTGAGCGTACGATGCGCCCTGAGGAACGAAAAAGACCCGCACTGGTGTGGCTCAAACCTCTCGTTGTCGTGTTATACTGGTCCCTCCTCTCCTCCATCGGCTTGTTTATCGCTGGGCTGCTATATCAGCTTCAGCTCCTGTCAACATCTTTCGACGAAACGGCTCGAGTCCTAGAGGCGACATGGGCATTGGGGTTGTTCTTCGTCGCAGGGATTATTGCAATCATTGCCGCGACCACTATCCATGCTATTCGATTCGATTTGCTCCCCGTTCGAAGGGTCACTGAGCAGGGTCACTTTCAAATTACTGCAACTCATAACGGCCAGGTGGAATTGGAAGATCGGAATCCAACTGGACTGGAAGTTCGATGGTTCCGCGCTAGTGACCACCTACATGCGATTGGTCACTGAGGCAAACGATCCAAGACTGCTCGATCGGGTGGTGCCGTCTTTCTCCTACCAAAGATGGCTGTCTGGAGGCATGGAACAGATGGAGCTGTTGGAACAGGCCTACGAACGTTTGTTGGCATCCGATGCGTCCACTCGAGTGCGAGAGACAATGCACGCTGAATACCTCCGGTTTTCTGCGTTCTGCCGTGATCACATGGAATGGACGCAGAGGACACTGAAAAGGAATATGATCGACTTCCTTGTCGAGCGATGTACAAGTCTCGCCCAGTGTCCGGCCGGGGTATTCTTTACTTCATTTGATACGGACAACGCGGACTTGCTGACGGTCTCGTCCCTCCCAGCTGGGAATGCATTGCTCAGGTTCTATGCACATATGATCAAAACCAGCAATTAGGGCGTCGTGTTTTGATTTTCCGCTATGCTTTAAAATATTGCCACGCACTTCTTGACAGCCGAAAGCATGAGGATGTCGACCGGATACTCTTGCACGTCGATTATCCCATCATCCTCCGAAATCTCTTCCGATCCCCTTTCGGTTTCACATCACCTCACGATCATCTCCTACACTTGATTCGAGGGCGCGAAATCGAGGCCTTACGTATTCTCATTCCACTTCTCACAGATTCTGAGATCCCGCAGAGATCAGACTTCATGTTTGCTGTAAACCTTGCAGAGATGATGGAAAATATTGAAGTGGAAACTGAGATTCAGATTCCTCTTGACATCGATCTCTCTCCATACATTGCAAAGATCGCTCGTGAGCCACGTATGGAATACTGGCGACATGCCAGTTACGCCGCGGTAGCCTATATCAAGCGCTCTAAACCTTCCGCTTGGACGAGACCTGAAGCGATCCATCAGTTCCTCAAGTTATGCGCTGCCCCAACTCTCTTTCTCAATGAATCGGAATATTTTCGAACATCCGATGAAATTCGTACTCAGGCCCAGGTGCTTCTCCGTCGTGCGTATCTCTTTGCTTTCCTTCGTAAACCGAGCTGACCTCGCTGCAGAATATGAGACGACGCTTTCCGGTAGCGCCGGTGATCCCGCTGCGCCCTCTGTTGGCTTCTCTCTTACGCATCCGGTTCTTCCATCTGATGACATATTATCGGTCCACATTGAAATGTCCAATTTCTCAACTCATTCTTGAACGAGCCTGTGGTGCGATATCGCGCAAAGTCTGTGCTTCGAATGCGGCTTTCCAGTCGTTGTTTCAGTGCTACAGCATAAACATGGTCACAACCCAGGAAATTGACATCATACCCTTATCGAACGGATCTTGATTCTCATTCTCAGTGATTTACTTGTAATCCAGTTTCCATTCTCAGAGCTGTGATGGACCCTGTATACTCGAAAATGACAATAGTATTACGTTGACATTTCGGACATTTCAATGCGAACCGAAGCCTCAGCAGGCAAACCAGAGGGAGATGAGTCGAGATCGGCGTTTGGAAGTTCAGCTCTGTTATCATCGAAAACACGGCTGAAGAACGATTGATAGTCTACATATAAGATTAGACACGTGCCGCCCACTCGGGCACAGGGTACATGAACATACCGGCGAGGACAGCACGAGCACGAGTACGGGTCCTATGGTCGGATCCGTCTTCGTCCTCCCCATCTGCAAACCGACGCGAATCTGCACATAGCTCGAGGAACTTGTGAATCGCTCTCGGCTTTGATAGCATTGAGATGTCGCAGTGGTCTAAGTAAGCCATGATAGCGTCTTTAGCACCGCGTAAAGGACTGCCTACTTCGTCTCTGGACTGGTAGACAGATTCGATGAGTGGAGACAAGTCAATGTCATCGGGAAGTCTGCGGCCAAGAGGAAGTCCTCCAACAATATCATCGAGGACTTGAGCCATTACACCGACGTTTTCCAGGTTCGCAGAGTCGTTGAGAGAGGGAGAGAGTTCACGTAAAATCTCGGGACGACGTCCGCGAGCAATGAATCTGGTCAGGAGGCAAGGAATGTAAACGATGGAACTTCGGATGTATGATCTGAGAACTGAGGTGGGGTCGACATGAGATAGGATTCGGGTGAGGTCGGCCTCTTTCCCCTCGTGGAGAAGGTCATGACAGTAACTGAGAGTTTGACTGTATATCTCCGTGCGGTCACCTAAGTTCCCGGTCTGGTCGTACGTACAAAGCACTTTAGCCATGCACTCTTCAGCTGGAAGTTGCGAGATCGCTCGAAGATCGGCATTATCTTCGCCTAACGTGGTAAACAGAACCCCAAGCGGACAGTCCATAGGGAAGGAGCACTGCCCGATGAGAAACTCGATCAAGCCATGGCCAGCTCCGTCTCTGGAAGGCGATGCATTGTCTCCACGACAGAATGCGGCAAACCGAGCGAACTGAGCTCTGATTGTCTCTCGCACTCGAATAGAAGTGTCCGTAGCGACGAGTCGATCATAGGCGCCTTGTAACAAATGGGCCGACTCTTCTCCGTGGAGCAACCATGACTCATAAGAGAATGAGGGTACCACGCGATCCAGCAGCTTAGGGTCGCTGGCAGCTGCAATCAACCGGAAGTACGTGCAAATCTGCTTTTGAGAGTCCCATGACCAAGAGGATCCGACTCTCCATTCCCAACTTCTCGAGACTCTGCTCGCCACGAATCCTACGACTTTCATGATCGCTCTGCTCAAGGCACCCTCAAACGGTGAGTTCTCAAACCGTACGGCGTGAATCGTCGTTGCTGCGATTGAGGCAAGGATGCCGGAAGCCAGTACGATTCCCAGCCCCCATGCAGCTAGAAGGATTGGAGCATCCTGATCAAATGATGTCGCGAGATTTCGGAGCTGGTAAAGTAATCCAGTTATGAAAATTCCGATGGAGAGCAGGAGAGACCAGTAAAGGATAGCTACAAGAGGTCTTATCCACACGTATGCGAGGGCTGTCCGTTCCTCGTGTCGGATTGTGCGTTCAAGATGGCTGTTTCCGATTGGTTTGGTGAGCAACTTTCCAACCCACTGGCGACCGAGCACACAGAGAACAGCGTTGCACATCTAGTACGGTTCTGTGTTAGGTTGCGTATCTTAAGAGAGACCGTGGAACTCACTGCAGTTATCAGCGACACGTAATATAACGCACATACATTCTCTGCCGATCGCGGTGGTAGAGGCGGAGGCGCAGAAGCAGAATCGCCCTCCCCCGAGCTGGGGGACAGGCTCTGAGCCGTGGGAACAAGGAATGCTGTGAGAACCGCCAGGAAGATAGCGATCTAGACATACGTGAAGACAAATTTTGGAGGTGAACTTCGACGATGGCTTACGAAGACCAACGACACGTCCATCAACCCCTTCCATTCTTCCGCTTGCTCCCTCAGCTTCTCCACAGCAATCTCATAGAGCGCGCTCCAAGTTGGCTCATCAGTCAAGGGCTTTTCTTCATATGGCAAACCATCTAGGCCGTCGTGTGAGCCAAAAATCCTCGAAATGAACACAGATCAAACTTACCCTTGAACGCATCCTTAATCAACACGTCAAATTTCCTCCCGTGCTCGTCGAGTGTCTTTTTCTGTTCCTCTAATGTTTTCTTCTGTTCTTCGGCTGTGGCGTTTTGTTTCTCTATCAATCCCAGCAAACGATTGAATAGAGGGGTATCAAACAGATCTTTATCTTTAGGCCCTGTCGACGAAAGTCCTGCGTCCATGAGACTCGTGTTGTCTGGAGACGTCGACATGAAGGGAAACAAGAAGGCAAGCTTAAGGCGGTGCACGTGCTATCGCTGCCGAAGAAGTTGATGAGCCCATCGAAAGTACGCCGCGAGACGCCCAGCGCCTTTGTCTTCATCTCTGAGAATCCGAACAGAGCCAATTGGAAAGAGTCCAATGCACTTGTGCATGAAGGGTGATGCTCCCTTTCCTGAACCTTGATCGAGCTTGGCTTCTGACAAGTCATGGTAATATTACGTAAGTCATTCAAGCTGTTGAATCAAGCAAGTGGCGAAGCCGATCAAGCCGATTCTATTTCACCCAGATCACTCGGTATCCCAAAAAAGATAGATGTATCAAGGGTGTATATGACGGGCTCTATCCGACAGAGAAGAGCCTGACGACTATCAGCTTTCGACGAAAGTCAGAAAACATAAGTCCTTCTGTCAGAAATTCTGTGTTTGCATGTAAATTTACTAGATCGCCTCACTTGGATGAGCGATCTCATGCTCGTAGAGCTGACTTGAACAACATAAAGTCGATGAAATTTCATCATCACTAGAGGGGCGAGTTTCTTTAGTGCTTCACTAATTCTCTGGTCATTTACCACTACCAGACCCTCAAATAACGAGAAATTCTATTTTTCCTTGGGCTTACTGTAGAAAAAAGACCACAGCGGCGTGTCCCCTGTCCCCAGGGTCCGCCGTGCCGCTATGTTTTGAAATTGTCCCGTGTCCCTTTCGTCGTAATTTAATAAATAAATCATTTAAATATTCGAAAAAATCGCAAAAATATTCCCTGCTGTGTGGAAACATTGTCTATGACATCTCGAGGCATTCACAGATCAATACTGATTAGATTACATCAAAATATTGTGTTTTAGAGTCATTTTTTACACATTGTCCCCTGTCCCCGTGCCTGGTGCCTTACCGCCGCAGTGTAATTTTCTTGTCCCCTGTCCCCACCCGCGCCGCAATGGTCGTTTTTCTACAGTATCACCAGTCTCCAAGTCCTCGGCGCTATCAAAACTTTGAGCTGCCGCCATTGACATCGCGCCACTGTCAACAGTAGCTGATCCAGCCAAATTGGGGGCGAACTGAATGGATGTGGTACCAGCCTTTGACTGAGAGCTATTTCTCCCAGAAATGCCCAATAGTTTCCCAATTCGTCTAATGACGCCTTCGTAGGATCTTCTCGACTCCTCTGAAAATCCGAAGAACAAGAAAAATTGCAGAGCGGCGAGAGGGTATAACCAATCCAGGTAGTTCGTAACTCGAACTTGTAACACGGGTCTGGATGGCATAAAATCATTGAAATTGGGTGCCGAATAGAATCTCTGAGCACTTACATATCTGTATAGGTATTAACAGCAGAGAACCCCCACTTGATATTCGCCCAGGAGAGTCCAAGTTTGGGATGGCTGATTACGATGTCATACCATATGGTTAACGTGGCTGGAGGAATTGTCTCTATCGCCAACGTCAAAGTCAGACCAACAAGTCGTATGTATCTTGCCCTCGTTAGAGCTCGGTGAGAACTGATGGTGTCTCCAGTATTTTTCCTATGTCGCATGAAACCCAGTATTGCTAGGACTAGATCACGGTTAGCTGGCCCACGTTTCATGGAAGAAGTGTATGATGGATCCTGTCAACAAATAAAAAATCAGCACGCACACGCACATTTTCGCACACGCACACGTCGGAATAGCTCGGAATTGCCTTTTTCGGAACATGTCTTTGCGCACACAAGATTCCTAACCCTAGGACCCTTCGAGGACTTGAGGTGGGGGTGTTGAAGACTTGATCTTGTGTGTGTGTAGAACGGAAAATTTCCTTTTATAGTAATTATTTCGTGTGTGCAAACAAAAAATCCGTGTGTGTGCAAGAATTTCTGTCCCAAAAAGGCAATTTTTGCGTTCAAACACACACACAGCTGCTTTTCTTGACACCCACACACTTTCTACTCAGGGTCTAGGGTTAGGAATGTTGTGTGTGTGCGTTCATCACATCCCAAAAAGGAAATTTAGTGTGTGTGTGCGCGAAAAAGTTCGTGTGTGTGTCAATTTATTTTTTGTTGACAGAAACCACTATAGAAGTGTTCTGCTGACCTCCGTACACAAGATTGATCAGACCGATTATAACGGGCCACATCCAAACCAGCAAATAACTCTCCAAGATGTTGACGTATGATGGACGACAGCCAAAACCCAGGATGATATTATACCGATTTCCTTGAACCGTATAATCTGACATCTCATGAGCTGATTCTGTTGCACGTCATGATGTGCAAGGGGCTTACAAAGCGGTCCCATTAGCAAGATGGGAAACCCAATCCCTATGGCCAGATCGACTATGAGATATAGTGGTTATTCTAAACAAAAAAAAAAATTCGCAACACGCGAACACCACGCACACCCCACGGACCCTATGATTTCCTTTTTAGGAAGGTGGTGTTGCGCACACACCACATTTTACTTGAATTATAATAAATCTTTCAAATATCATTTTGAAATCAAATATGTCATGTGCAGTGTACGTCCTCTCCGTGTGTACATCAATAGCTTCCGGTGTGTTGCAAGATGATGTGTGTGTGTTGTTGATGTTTCCAACACACACAGATGCCATTCCTACACACAGAGCTTTTGGTGATGTGATGTGATGTGATGTGTGTGTGTCTGTTGCACACACTACACAACACACACAGATCAAGTGACCAACACACACATGAGTGACAACACATACATGAAGTGGCCAACACACAGACAAAAAAAATCCCAACACACACACACATCCTTCTGTCCAAATTAGGAATTTTTTTAACCCTAAGTCGCCCATATATAGATCCAGAGTGTGTAGTAAAGTGCATAGGTAACAGTCTGTAATTGATTAAATAATCAGAAAAATCGAAATGCTAAGTCAGGAATTGAACTCTGGACTTACCCAAAATCCCAAAACTGTCCAATGCTCTATCCATTCCACCATGAGTCACTTATTGGGCTTGAACCTTAAAGCAATTATGGGTACCTTCTGGCAGTGGACAACCTGTTTTATGCTTCAATTATTGCTATTCAATTGTCAGAATACTATTTTAATTGACCATCTGAATATCCTTCAAGTTTGCCATTGAAGTCTCTGAGCATAGAATTGGACTTGCAACTTGGATTGCCAATGCTCTAGCCCTGCCAACTGGGCTCAACAAATTGCATTGAATGCAGCTTTTTCACAGCTTTCTGGAGCTCCTTGAAGTATCTCAGCAGGACAAGCAGTCATAGAAATATTCAATGATCTTTGTAATTTCTGAGTGAACTTTGATGAAACCAATGTTGGCTTTGATTCCAGAGCATGATCCAGATGGAACATCCATTTATCATTGTATGAATCACTGATATTTGAGCAAGGGAAGCACTAGGATAACTGATCCTTGGTAAGGTTTAACACGAGTCCAGGCAAAAAACAGGTACCCGCAGGTATACCTGGCAAGGTACCTGCTTACTAAGCAAGGGGCAAGTACCAAGTATCAACTTTTTGGAAAAAACACTGACCAAGCAGGTACTTGGACCAGGTACCTGCTGTTTTTAGTAGGGAAAACAGGCAGGTACCCAGGTATGAGTACCTGATTTTGGGTTTTTTTTGGAAGCAAGTATGAGCTCAGGCCCTAAAAAAAGCAGGGAGGTACCTGCCACAGGTACCCAGGTATGGCAAGTATGGACTCGTGTTAAACCTTAATCCTTGGAATATCAAAAGCTGAGCTCTAGACTTGCAACCTGCATTCCAAAGGACCTT